>BHFT01032651.1:0-71997 GCA_004320025.1 Laticauda laticaudata | reverse complement strand
AGATGAGATTCTGCTGAAACGTTGCTACAACTTTAAAAGCATGACAATGACGTGGGATAATACCCGAAGGAAGCTGAGCAGCACACATGTAAGTACCCGCAAAAATTTTAAAAAACAAATATATATATTATTATATATTAAAATAAAACTTTATAGTAATTTTAAATGTACACTAATCAGCTTACATTAAAATGAAATCTCATTGCATTCAGCTCTCAAAGGATAACCATATGCATATACTCACATGCACATACATATCTGACACAGAGAAACATCACAGTCTAATTTGAATGTATACATATGCATGGCGGGGAGGAGAGAATTCTGAGAGTTTACAAGACGGTTGGTGTAAGGAACAAAGCTGTTACAGAATCTTGTAGTCCTGCTAGAAATACCTCAAAACCTTCTCTCAAAGGGGAGCAACAGAAACAGACTGTAAAATGGGTGTGTGGTCTCTCTACCAATGTGAGCTCTAAGCACCTTCTCGGCTGTCCTTACCACTCTCTGTATGGACTTTCTATCTAAGGCAATGCTGCCACCAGAGGGAGGGGGAGGGAGGGGGAAGGGAGAAAGAGAGAGAGAGAGAGAGACTGCAAGAAGGGACAGCAAATAAAGGACTGATAGATTGTAATTAAGTTGGCTATGGGGAAGAATTTATTGCTTTCTTCTATTGTAACTCTTGTTTTTTTTTAACCCTTCCTCCTCTTCCTCCTCCTTTATTTTCCCAAATACAGAACAGCTACACAAGAACTTTTGATTGGTAACAAGAAGTGTTTCTGTCTAGAAGCAGGCTTTCTGAGAGATAATTTTTTTCTTTCTGCTCCATCAACCTAGTTCATCATTCTGAAAACACCTATTAATTCCCTCCTCAGTTGTTTTGTTATCAGCTCTAAGAATCCTCAGATCTAGGGAAGCTGGTCCTAGGGGGTTTTAGGAGATGGGTCAATGGACAGAAATGGTCTCTGTGGTGCCTCCTTTCCATTGGAAGGAACCTTCTGAGGAGAACTGCACTCAGGGGATGCTACTGCTAGAAAAAGGAAATGCTGGAGCCCCTTGTCTAACTTTCATTCATCTTTTTGCTTCCTGTTTGCCCACTTGGAGTTACTTCTTTTAGAACAGTGCTTCTCAACCTTGGCACAGCTGGCTGGAGGATGCTGGGAGTTGAAGTCCATACATCTTAAATTTGCCAAGATTAAGAAACACTGCTTTAGAATATCTTCACATTCCTCTTCATATTCCACCTGTTTGTATGTGCAAGTTGTTGTTGTTTTAATGTACCTTTTTTTTTGCTTATCCTTTACTGTGGATCACTTAGTAATTTGCCTACACTACTCCCAAAATGAACTTTTAAAGAAATTCCACTTACTTTCCTTCATTATAAAATCTAATACCCATATTCTCTTACTTCTTTTTAGCCAGTTTCTGACTCAAGATACATATCTTATTATTGTTTAGTTTATCTTGAATGCATTTGTGTCAGCCTATCAAAGTATCCTAGGAAACCAATGTCATGTATATCAATACTACTCATATCAGAAAGCTACTTTAGTGTAGTGATGAAGCTGTTGGCTTAGAAACCAGGAGATTGGGAGTTCTAATCCTGCTTTAGGCATGAAAGCCAACTGGGTGACTTTGGGCAAGTCCCTCTCAGCTCACCTCACATGGTTGTTGTTGTGAGGAAAACAGGAGTAGGGACAAGTATTATGTAAGATCACTCCCTGGAGTTACCTATAAAGTAATAAGGGTTAGATGGAGGGGGAAATATCAAACAAGTAAATAAACAGAATCTTGGAAGTCTGATTGTGCTTCCCCTATCTTTCTGTTTATCTTCATGTGAACTAGGGAAGGGTTTGACTGACAAGAGAATGATGATCTTATGTAAGTTGTACCACAGCATTACATACATTTTCTTGGACCATATTTCATTGCTAGGTCATTTAAGTTTTCTTGATTTAAAACTTAAACTTTTATAAATAGAAGACTTATTAAGTTATTTGTGGGACCTTTCCATCCACCCATCCAATATTCAATTCTTTTTACCCAGGATGCTGAGACAACATGTTCACTTCCTATTCTCATTTTTAGCATCTTTCTACATTGGCTGCACATCTGTTTCGCAGTTACTTCTGTATGTAAAATTAAATGACATCATCCATGTTTTAAAATATTAATAGCAACTAAAGAAGATCTTCATAAACAAGTAAAATTTATCTTAGTTTTCCTCATTAATACAGAAAGCTTCATTCATCTCTGTCCTTGTAGACACTCACCATCTCACCAGCTGCTGAGAGTCATAGTATATATTAATCAGTAGGGTAGAAATTAAACCAATTAGTACTAAAATAAAAAAGTATAAAATAAATGCTAATTGGAATTGGAATCTAGAGCAAATTTGTCAACAGATTGATTTACTTCTATTCCTTAGAGAATTAGGGAACTCAGATATTTTCTCAGATCAGATTTAGTAAGATGTTTTGTGATATATGATTACTAAAAGGGAGAATCTTTTTAATGACAATTTTTAATATTTCCTTTATAATCTAAACATGAATATAATGCTTAGTATAAGTTTATTTACCTTATGGAAGCCTGCTCACATAATTCGGTTAACTAAGATGGAGTTGTGCCATGATGGACTTCAAAACTGCATTTCTAATGGCCACCTTTATTAAAGTCCAATCTTGAATGAATTGAGGTCAGTAGCATCCTTTCTATCAAGTACACTTACAAAAGCTTGCTTATATACATAATAAGCAATAATATGCCAATTATGTATGTGAATAGGTAAACCATTGAAAGGTATAAGAACAGTTTTTTCAGAATGTTAATAAGTAAATGACATAAGCGTAGGCCTTTTATCTGCTTTTAAAATACAATTATTTTCAGTTATTCTAAATAACTTAATACAAACCAATCCAATTTTGCAGATAGAAAAATACATTTTGTTGGCAGCATGTTGATATTTATAATTCCCCTAAGTACTGTAAAGAATGAGAGGTTTTGGATTTTCTGTGATTACATGGTTTGGTTTGGTTTGTTTTTTTGCTCAAATTGATGTCACATTTCTGAAGTTGCTCCGTCACATTTCCTTTTAAGGAGTGTTTATCAGTTATGGTTCTCCAAACAAGGAGCAAATATATCATGAGGTAATTTTTAAAAACCTGAAAGAAGGCGCTCCTTTACTTCTGAATCTTAAAAATAAAACTTATAGAGCCTTAGTTTCAATCATTCATATATACAATAGGAAAATATGTATGAGTGCTAGATAAGCAAATCAAATTTTACTTTTAATATTTTTTGTAAAGTTGAATACTGGAATTTAGTTCATCCGAAGTATTACCATAACAAATAACAAGTGGGGAAACTGATTATTTTGAGTTAGGAAATAAGGTTTCCCTTAATGTTTTTTTCTAATTATGTTTATGCAGCGTTAAGTTCCTCTGATTACTTCAGGAAAAAAAGGCTGTATCCTGAATCTTTTTCCAATATCAGCAACTTAAATGTGTAACTGTAAGAAGTTCATTGGTGAGGCACCTGATTTTCTCTTCCTGAATAGCAAAAAACAATCGGAGATTTCCTCCAGCATATAGTATACTGTGTGATACGGTCATTAGCCTTGACAAAGCAAGCATTAATCACATTCTACCAAATCTCTAATGAATCTGTGCTTTGTAAGGGGTGTTGCGAAGGGGGTTTGAAATGGGCAGGGACAGTGGTTGGGAAAGAATTTCCCTCATTTGTGAGGTTTTAAATGTCTTCCAGCAGCTGTATCATTTGTTGTTCTTTCCTCCTAGAAGACCTTAACTGATGGGGGGGGGGGGAAGCAGGGGATTCNGGGGGGGGGGGGAAGGCAGGGGATTCAGTTGTATGTCCCGATTTATCAGGCAAAACTCCCATGTGATCAGACCAGCAGCATCAGAGAGGCTGAAGCTGGGAGGCGAGCACTAGCTAATGAGGCTTTGTGCAAAGCAGTCGCTCTTGTCGCTGAACAATAAAGCATATGGTACCAGCAATAAAACGCCAGACTGGGAAATTTAAGAAGATTCCACTGGAACCAGGAGAGCAGGTAACACGTCACACCCTTGCAACATGACAGCCCATTGGGGTGCATAATTATTAGCCAAAAAGTGCATGGATTGGAAACGCAACCACTTTAACAGGTCAGTCTCTCTTTCTCTTTTCTTAAAAAAAAAACATTTTCCCCAGTTATTCAGGGATATGAATGTTTGGACTGTAATTCGGGATATGGGTTTGTTGTATTGTGAGCTGTTAGCATTTTCTGAATTCAGTAAGGTGTGGCTTTTTGGAGTTGAATGGCTAGCCCAATAAATTGTGGTAAATGTAGCAATGACTTAATGGGGGGAATATTAAAAACATAAAACACTCCTGCAGCTAGGACAAGTACACATCCACAGTTATTCATTATAATAAATCTTTTAACAACGATCAGTAGCCAATCTGAAAGACCCAATTATTGTAACACAGGAAAAAAAAGTCTAATATTGTTGGTGCCTTGTCAGCCTCATTATTTTGAGTGGGTGCCATGTGGTTTCAATGAGTGGATGTTCCTTTTTGTTTGTTTCTGTTTTACATAAGAAATGGAATACCCTGGAATGTTAATTAGGTGGCCCAAATTTTTTTCTGAAACACCATCTTTTGCTGAAATATTTCACAAGGGATGATGGAAAGATAGATACACCAAGAGAATGTAACTGTATTCAACACTTCCCAGAGGCCTTTCTAAAGAACCCGTGCATTTATTTTCTCCTTCATATTTCTCCTTCATATTTTTCATATTTTTCACTCACTGAAATTCCTCTTAACTTTGAGAAAGGGAGACCTCACATGTTTTCAGTGAAATGATCCCTCAATTATTATTATTTTTAAAGATATCATTAAAAGATGAGCCTTCTCAAAACAAAAGTTCAGCAGATTAAAGACTCCGGTACTTGGCCTCTTCTGAATATCTTTTCCAATTTTGATGGAAGTAAAACGGTTAATTTTTAATATCTGCCATGGTAGGTGAGCAGAATTTTTGAACAGGGCTGATATTTCTTGCTGGAAGCAAAATGGGAGAAAGCAGGGAATCAACAACCTTACCATCTCCTCTCTCCCCCAAAATAAATAAGAGAAAGCACCCAGTTTCAACATTTGACACAATTAATCAGAAGCACGTTTGGTGTTTCTTCCTCTCCGGGGCATCCTGCTGCAATACGACCCAGGTTCACATAGGTTTTGCTGTGTTGTTACGGTCTGTATTCCCTGGACGTGAAAATCAGAGACAGACACGCGTTTGTTTTCCTTTTCGTTTTAGACCTCTTTTCACTCCTTTCCCTCACCCCACTGGCTGATACCAGAGGGATCTTACAAAACGCAAAGGCGTTTTTGAGACGAAACGAGGCTCCTCCGGCTTAGCCGGCTTTGCATTTTCACCAGCCAAGACCGAGGGTCAAGGCGGGGGCTTCGCCGCCCCCCCCCAAAAAAAAAAACCTCCCCCCCCCCCCCTCTGTCTTCCCTGGGATGTGAAGAGAAGGCTTGACGAGTTGGGATGGTCACCTTGGCAACCACTCACGAGAAACCCGAGTTGGGGTAAGGATGCTGCCTGGCTGGACGGCGGGGAGCCCGCGGGCCTTGGGCTCCTTCGCCTCTCGGGAGATCCGCGGATTCCGAGGGAAATCGCAACGCGCCTCGGCTCTTCTCCTCTCTCCACAGCCCGGCGCGGTTGACAGGCCTTCGCCAGCCTTATGCAAATAAAAGACGGGCACAGCAGCTTTGCCTGCAGAGGGACGGCGAGGAGAGGAGAAACCAGTTCAAAGGTCACCCAGCTAGTGGGAGGCTGGAAGAGTTGGGGGGTGGGGTGAGAGAGAAGAGAAGGGGGGGGGAAATACACCCAGGCTACTGCAGTGAGTACGACGCGGTTTTGTTTCCTATTGTGGGAAGCCGGAGCAGGACTTTCATCATAGGTACGGTGCCAGGGACCGACTTTGCTTCATTGCAGAAAAGGCAGGGTGGTCTATGCATGTTTGTGTGTGTATATGTTTGTGTGTAAGTGTAGTGTGTCCTTATTCCACTCGACGTAGGGCTTCCCTTTTTTTTTTTTCTTTTTTTTTTTTGCAAACTGCAGCCGCGCCGTTAGTTCTTTGCAACGAGGAGGCTGTGATTCTTGTCTTGGTCTTAGTGGGTGGGTGGCTGCTTCCTTTTCATTTTGCAAAATGTCACAGGAAAGGTTTTAAACGCGTCATGGTGAAAGGGTTGGCGCTGCGTTTGGAGAGGTGGGATGGGTGGCTTGTGGGGAAGTGGTGGGTTATGATTATTCGTATTATTTTCAAAGATGAGACATATACATCTGGGAGGGCGTCGAGCACTGACTTTGGTACACATTGTCGCCTGCAGTTTGCAAGCCTTCCTGTGTGGCATTGGGCTTGAGATGTAAACTCCACTGAAATGTGTGTTGAATATTAGTATGTAAACTCCATCATGGGCAGGTTTCCCCCTGTCAGCTTCTATTGTAGAGATAGAGGGATGAACACGTGAACGATACAAACCCGTTCAGATTCATTCTTGCAGGCGAACAGTGTGTAAGCTTGTATCATCCATGTTATCCTTAAAAATGAAAAGCCAGCAGCTTCTAGTACGAATCGGGTTACTTCGTAAGCTTTGTTCTAGCTTTTTACATGGTTACAATCTTAAGTAATAATTGATAGTAGTGAGTAAATCAGTCACCTGGTATTACATTTCTGTTTGGTATTGACACTTTCTGACAGTCTCAAAAGCGTTTTCAATAATGTTTGTGACATCACAGCTACAAGTATTGAAATAAGCAAATTAGCAGTAAAAATTTGTTATCTCTTCTGTGTGGTATTGTATGTTGCTCTGATTAATTAGGTGTTTTTTAAATATCAAAATGTTTTAACTATTGAGATTATGCATTTAGGTTGTTCTTTTGGCACAGATGTACCCTTTCATATTACTTCGATATATTTAATAATACTCTGAAGGTGATGTAAAAATAAAGATAAAAGTGTAAAAATTCCAAATCTTCAATACCCTCAAGAAAAATTAAATCCCACTGAGAGTATTTCAACATTAAAATCTTCCATTGAACCTGAAGATATTTAAAGGTACTATGACTGGGATCACAAGAATAATTCAGAAGTGCATAAGTTATTTGTCTGTTCAAAGATTTTCTTCCACAAAAGCTTATTTGCTGAGATTCACAGACTAACTCCTACATTCTTCCCTCAAAATCAGATATCAGAAATTGGAACTAGAAATCCAGATTATAATTAATGTAACAATACATTTATGCAACCCTTTATAACAGGAGCCAAATATTTGTACTAAAAACTGATCAGCTGTCAGTAGTCATCTACCAAATGTTTTCAACAGATTTGGGGTTGTTGGAATACTGTGCAGTTATCCTGTCACTTCTGTAGAATTACCATGATGTGCTGCATATTAGAATATATTAATTATATTCTTTGTGACAAATTGTTTTGAGATAAAGAATAGAGATGTAAATAAACAACATTTCATTTACAGATTATCTAGTCTAATTGGGTGATTACATTTGCACCCTGAACCTTTCCATACTGTAGAAGGTATTAATATTATGCAATCAGTTATAACCAGCAATTTTTTTTCTTTTTAAATCTGGATGACATTTGCCTGAAATATTCCAAGCCAGTTAATTCGGAAGTTTATTCACATTATTTCCATTGAAACTTCTCTGGAGAAAGGCGTGAACAAAGACTATGTCTCCAGAAAATTTATGTCTTTAATCAAATGTGAGAATTATACAATTATTTTGCAAAGTACTGTATAGAGAATGAATAACATTCCATTACCCATTTTGATAACCATGGATAAGCTGTTGGAGAATGTAAAAGGAAAAATGAAAAACACGGGAATGGTGGATAAGATGGTAAGAATATTGTTGGAGAATGTCCTTTCATCATTATTCATTGTTCCTTCATTGGATTCTTGTTATTGTAAACCTTGTGTTTATGTTTACTGGTTTGAGACCATAAATAAAGACACCCAGTCTAGGGAAAAGGAAATTAGTATCACAAAGACTAATAACTTAGCAACATACAAATCCATTTTTAAAGTTTAGCAGCCATTGGGTTGAGATTTTCACCCTGTTTTTCATTATAAGAGGTTCAAGAACACATTCACCCACACAGAAATATAATAAAAAGCCACTAAAGAGTATGTGATGAACCACATTTATATTGGTTAGCTGTACATTAGTGCCTCCATTTAAAACAAAAAAAATCATTTCAAAAATCAACAGAGCTAATTTTCTATTCATTAAATGGATCTCTTTTTCTGCCTGCCATCTAAGTGACAAAAACACTTTCATCTAGTCTAGTTAACATTTAGCTAATAATTAGAAAGATTTTAGCAGGGGCTGGACAAGTTTTCTGGCATCCAGGGCTCTTTAGTCGCTTGGTTACATGCCAAGGATGATACATCTGTTACATATACATAGCTTCCCTTGCAAATACACTATATATACATTCAGACACCAAACATATTATACACTCTCCTTCTCTAGCAATTCTGCTCTGTGTTGTTGAGTTGTCAATGGCGGTAAGAATCCAGGGATCTTGATCATAATGTGGGTCTGTGATCAATGAGCCCATCCCTTCCTCCTAGGCCTGATGTAGATCATATAGATGACTGGTTTCATAGAGCCATTAGGAATGGGCAACCATCAGTCTGTAGACATTAAGGGCAAGAGGGAAGCAAGGTACCTTCTATTTCACAGGGACTCCTCTGCAGATACTATTTTGTGTGCCCATTAGCAGCCAATAACTGATGTCTTTTTCCTAGCAAGCGAATCACATTGATTCCCCAAATCATTAAGGAGTTCAGCAAGGGACTCAGTAACTTTGAATTACAGATGATCCACCATATTTCAGTTGTATTCCCAGTTCCTCCCTCTCCTAACAAAAGGATTAACAAATGTTTAATTCCAATAAAGCTTCATTGCAATTAGGAACAGTAAATCTCAGAATACGTTTTTCCTGATTGGCTTTTTCATGGCTTCTGCCTTGAATCCTCTTCTTGTAAGACAAGCTGTAAGAGGGAGGGAATATAGATAGAGGTAGTCCTCGACTTACAACAGTTTGGGTAGTGACCGTTCAAAGTTACAGCGGCACTGAAGCATATGACTTACAACCGTTTTCACCATTACGACCTTTGCACCATCCTCATGATCATGTGATCAAAACTCAGATGCTAGGCGACTGGTTCACAGTTATGACCTTTGCTATGTCCTGGGATCATGTGATCTCACCTTTTGCGACCTTTTGAAAAGCAAAGTCAATGGGGAAGCCAGATTCACTTAACAACCAGGTCACTAACTTATCAACTGGAGTGATTCACTTAACAACTGTGGCAAGAAAAGATGTTAAAATGGGACGAAAGTCACTGAACAAACAAATTTTGGGCTAAATTGTGGTTGTAAGTCAAGGACCACCTGTCCATTTTACTCAATTCTAGAGGTTGAATTTTTGAAAACAAGGAAAGAGGATTGGAGGATGTTTCCAATATAGCTTGACTCTTTTGGTTTTTTTTTTTAAATGCCATTTTGGATTAACTCCAAATTGTTGTTGATCTTGAACCATAAGCCATCTTGGAAATTGAAATGATCAGAACGAGAAATTTGAGCAGATGGATCAATAAAGTTGATAGGTCCATCTTTGCACAATCACAGGGCAAAAAAAAGATACTTGTTAATTAGATGAAAGAATTTATTTTTCTTGTTACCATTTCTATTCTGTATGTTCCTTACAAATACATAATTTTATCTAGTTCAATAGCTTCTCAGTTTGAATTCTGAGTGCGCTACTATATAAGATATAATCTGGTTTTATCTGAGTAATTCAGACAGCATTCATGCCTAGAGGGATAAAAGAAAGATAATCATACCCATTCTGATGATGATTGCGGTTCTTAACATTTTCAACGAGGGAAACTTCCGTTTATGTGAGTCTAGGGAGCTGGTAGAAACCCATATTTCTTCCAGTCTATTTTTCAGAAACATTTTCTCTGTACTTCACCTTCTTGTGTTTAACTGGCTCTAATCTCTATAGCGAAGCTCTGAGAGTCATCAGTGCTGCTATTTTTGTGTGCAGGAGAACCAGCTGTGAAATGTAGGTTTGATTTGCAAGATGCTTTTGGAATCAAGAAAGAGGTCGGGCCATTCATGCTGGAAGCTTTCTCTAGGCCAACAACCTGGTTTCTCTTCCTCTTCCCAATCTGGAATTTTCCTTGACCCTGAAATTAGCTACTAGGCTATTCAGGTTTGTACAGTGATCACACATATAGTGCAATCTCATTAACCTGCATTGGGTCCTTTAAAAGCTGTTGCACCTGGTATCTGGGACATTGCTATTGTGTACCAAAGCTGGTTCTAAAATTATGTATTTTGTAATTTTCCAAGAAACCCACAAACTTTTACATGTTTGGAATACAGGATCTGATAATTGATTAAATCACCTGCATTTAAAACAGGAGTAAAAAATCTATATATTAAATAATTCAGCGTGTGGATTTTGCTGTTGGGCTGTAATTTCTCATTTACATTTTACATTTTGTTAAACTTACCATATATCTGTAATGAAAAATCTGGAGCTACCAGTAGATAATACAAATATCAAAGGTTGCCCAGGTTTGCTGCCATCTAGTGGGTATATGGAGTTTTGTAGCCTAGAAAGAGTAGATGTGATTTTTGCAGTAATTTGTAAGCCAGCAAATTGTGAAATTTATTTCACATTTGACCTGGGTAGAATGGAGTGTTACCTCAATTTCCTGACTGTTGTTGAGTAGAATTATATTCTCTCTGTTGTCCAGGTACTCAGAGTGATTATCATGAAGTCCCTTTTCATTTTATCTTAACAAAAGTGTGTGATAGGTTGGCCTGAGTCACCCAGTAACTTTTTGAGGCTCAGAATGGACTTGAATTTGAGTATTCCTCAGCCTGATTCAATAATTTAATCATCATACTAGATCTTGATTGAAAGTCTTTAATGACTATTGTCCTAGCAGTTCAAACAAGTTTTCTGTGATCTATTGTTAGAATCAACTTTAGTTTCCAGAAATAGTAGCTGTGTGTTTTCTGTAAACATCCATATAAAATGAGGAAGAGATGTGTGAAATATTTACAAGGTCATGGATTCATGAAATTGTGACAGCACCAATTTTGAATCTTCTGGCCTAGGTGATATGAAAACAATTTTAAAAAGGGGTGCAGGGGGGGGGATGACTACAGTCTCTTATTACAATTAGAACAAACTGCACTGTCTTCAAAAAATCTTTTTCACAGAACTAAAATCACAGGAGGCAAGCCTCTGCATAGCTGCTGGTAGTACTTATTTAATTAGCATTTTTTTGTAAAAGAAAGATTGTAAATTTCAGCCTAAAATATATATTAGCTTGTTAAATTCTCATAATAAAAGCATACTTCAGTGGTCCTACAGTTAGAAGAGGAGCATTACACTGCAAGAGCTAGATGTTGTTGTTATCAGTGTATCATATTAAGAGTCAGACTCAAAAGCATAAGTGGGAGGGAATGATAGGCTGTAGTAGAAAAATGACTCTTAGATATGCAGCTTATTTATCCACAGATTTCTTGTAGAATCGTAAGTGAAAAGTTGAAAGATATTTGGCAAAATGGGGGGAAATGGCTAATGCAAAACAGATTGCAATATTAATTCTGCCTTTCCTTTTTATGTTCATCTAGTTGCAAAATGAATTGCTCCTCATAGGCTATTTGGGTAAAATAAAAAGATTTATTCTGATTCAGGGATACATCTATTTGCTGACAATAACAACACTTTGCTCTCAATAGATACTTACAGGAGCCAGCTCTTTTGAAAGCTTCTCTTAAGGAAGGAACAGATGGCTGCATGTAGTTCAAGAGACAGGTGTAATCTGTTTGGAGATCAAGACAGATCTCTGGAAAAAGAGATTTGTTTGCTATTTGTCGGCTGTCAGTCTTTGTCTTTGCTCAAACCTAATTATAGAACAGACAAATTACATTATAAGGATGACTAAAGCAGGGTGAGAAAATACATTCATTTCATGGAGGTTGTTTAGTTGAGTATTTCCCATATAGGTGACTTAATTTTTTTAAAGATATCTGGGGAACCATGATTGATTCTAAGCCATAGAACCATTATTTATCAACAAAATTATAATTTTCTTTTTTGTTAGCCACCATATACTGTCTTTGCAATTTAATCTGATTATAATATTCTGACATTTGTTTTGTGACCTAAGTGAATATAGCTGCAGTCTATTATATGTTGATATTTTTAATGTTATTTTTTAAAAAATCAAACATTTTTATTTTTGGCTTCCTATGTATGTTCCATAGAATATATTTTTATATTCTTAAGCATTTTGTTTTTGTTTTGTTGATTTGCTCCATTTTTTAAAAAAATGGAACTCTACAAATAGTAAAATAGAACAAAAAACATAATAATTTCCCTTCTTAATAGGAAAGACACAAGAGCCAGTTTGGTATATTGGTTAAGGTATCAGGCTAGTGAGTTCGAGTCCCATCTAGGGCACAAAACCAGCTGGGTGACTTTGTGCCAATTCCTTTTTCTCAGCCCTGGGAAAGAGACAATGAAAAACCCAAGAAAACTCTGTAGACTTGTCCAGGTACTTTCTGAAAATCAGACATGATTCAACAGAAAAAAAAATACATTATATAATTTACTGCCTTGTCCCCGATGTGACAAAAATTGTCTGATTGGAAAGTTAATTTAGGTGGTTCAGGTTATATTATGACATCGCCTCTGCTTTATTATCCAGTAAAGAGCCAGTTTAGGGGCAGGGGAATGGCTCTTTAGTTTTAGCCATCTGAAGCACCTGCCTTACCAAGTAAGTAATATTAGGAAAAGCCCCTAAGTTTTCAGAGCTGTCAGTATAATTATCATAATTCATGAATCTGGATAAGGATCTGTACCACTGGGAATTAAAAGAGTTCAAATTTTCAAATGAACATGGGGGCTCTAATATAATCAAATTGAAAAATTAGTTGTCAGTCATGAGGAGGAAATTAAATACACCAATTGTATTCCATGATAGTTCTTCCTTGGATCCAAGTATAAATACATCCCGTAGAATTGCTATATCAATTGGCCATTGAAAAAACACGTCCTGTTTCAGATACTCCTCTGGAGAATTTGACATATCTTTACCCTCAAAGGCATTTCCAATTATGAAAGAACATTGAAGATGACCCCTGCTACCATCTGTGGTGCTGCCTTGAGATTTTGGAGTACATGCAGTTAATTCAATCTCAAGGCCAGGTTGTCTTCCAGCACTATTACAGATTTATCCTGTTATAATAAAGTGTCAAGGCTAGGTTGGTGGGAGCTTGAGGAATTGTACATAAAATTTTGTGTTCTACCAGGAATTACAACTTATAGTTATTGTATAAAATGTTTTGCTAATTGCAATTAATTTTTCTACTGGGTAAAGATTTAGAGAAAGACAGAGTTGAGCATAATGGGAAACGTCAGATAAATTGGAAGGAAAACAGACAGTCTGTGAAAGTCAAATTCTCCAGCATTAATAGACTTTTACCAGAGACAATATTAATTTATACTTTACCCTTGCCCTCCTTCCTCCAATCTTCTCATTTGGTTTTCTCTCTTGTTCCTACCCATATTCTCCTCCCATCTTCAACTTTGAAATACTATTCAGTTCAAATTTGTGGAAATATGTCTTGAGGACTTCTCAGTCCTTTAGCTCACCTAATTCAGTTTGTTCCTCTTTACATCTTAGAAGAGCAGTCTGCTTTATTTCTGGCTCTGTTTTAATTTTTCCATTGATCAAATAACTTCCAATTATGGCTATACGTTGCCCAGGTATAATGCCTATTAAATACATCTTTATCTGAGAAGCTGTTAGGTTATTAGAGAGGTTTTGTTTCAACATAGTTAAATATATATAATTGCAAGTAAGCTAAAATTATTGATATAAAATTATAAATGAACGGTAAATGAACTCTATGTGTTAGAAATCAAGCAATATTTCTTAAAATACATAATTGAATAGAGGGTGCTTGTAATGTTGTTTTGTAAATGAGCACTATTCTGGTACGTAGAAACCATACCGGAAGGTTGCTGGTCCATCTGGGGTATACAACAGTCCTGTAGTTGGTTGAACTAAGGTAGCCCCTCAGACAACAAAGAACGACGGCCAGAATCTTAGCTCTCAATTGTACGTCTAAGCATTGCTTCCGTTGAAAGATGAATGACATGTGTCTGTCTTGTATCTCTTAAATGAATGGGTGGCTTTCAGGAATAATGGGAGCTGCTACCAAATTTTAGGTAGGATCCGTTGTCAGTCTTGCCACGTTCTGAGGAGAGACTACATTTTGCTTTGCCTTTAAAAGCAGTGAAGTGTTTAGAGGCAGCCTTGCAAATAAGGAAGCTGAAAATTTTTGAATGGTGTTCAGCTCCAGTGGTTGCCATTATAAGTGTTTAATGCGAACCAAAGCTGAAGTTGCATAATAGTATGTGTGCAAAATAGAAAGAAGTTTGTATTTAAGCAGTCCTCCCTCCTGAGTGTAACCTGAAGAGCAGCCTGTGTCTCCTTCCAATAGTCTGAGCAGAGGATTTCTGACCCTGTCATCCCTCACTGCTATCCTTTGTTGAATAATTTTACATAATTAATTTTACCATCCCAGAGGAATCTCATATCGGCATGCTTCCTTAAACTAATAAATGTTAATGGAGGTGATTTATTAATAGTGATACTGATTGATTGGCGGGGACTTGGAAAAGCAAAGGAGAAAGCAGTTCTTTAAAAAGTCTTGAGCTTAGAAAAGCTAACAAAATCTGGAAATTTAAACCATTTAGATGCAATCTTGACTTGTGAAATCTTATTTGCCTCCCCCCCCCGGTGCTATGAATCACAGGGGTGCGCAATGGCTCAGTGGTTAAAGGCACCGAGCTTATCAGCTTTCCTGGGTTCGAAACCTAAGCACCGTGTGATGGCTTGAGCTCTTGTTACTTGCCCAAGCTCCTGCCAACCTAACAGTTCAAAAGCATGCAAATGCAAGTAGATAAATAGGTATCTGGTAGAAAGGTAACAGCGTTCCATGCGCCTTGGTGTATAATGCACCATGGAAAATGTCTTTGGACAAGACCGGTTCCCTCCACTAAGAAACGGAGATGAACACCACCCCCTCGAGTTGGAAACAACTGGACAGGAAAAAACTTTATCCTTTACCTTTATGAATCACAGTGAAATATTTCTTCTCTCACACACAATCTCTTTCTCCTCATGTACTGCCTGTCCCATTGTATCCCTTAACACCACTCCATTCTATCAGGAGGATATAGTTTTATAGTTAGAGGAAATCAGAAAGAATACTAGGGTTCGTAGTAAAAGTAGTGTTTATGCTTGACCGTCGATGAAGGTTTGTGGGTTTTGATTTGGAAGGCCATCTTGACTTATGCACAAGGAATCTTGAGTGTTACGCCTCTACAGGGAAGCATTGCCTTGCCATAATGATCTGCAGACAATGGTGATGGGAGGGTGGGAAAGACCAGTGATAAAATGTGTAATCACATTGCAATGCAATTCTGTGCTGTTTTGTGCTTATATTGCAGGCACATATGGGATGGAGCTTGTGTCATGATGCCACAATAGGCATTTCATCATTTGGATGAAATCCTGGCCACTGTGACATCCAGTGGATTGCTGAGTGCAGAATTTGGAACAGTAAATAACAAATGCTGTGAAAGGAAACAGGTGCTGGAAAAGATGAAGCCAGCAAGAGATTTTAAGTTAAATAAATTTTACAATTGTTGCTGTTTTTCAAAGTAATCATTGCTGATAATAAAAATAATGGTTTTAGATATTATCAATATGTAATAATCCAAACAGTATATATATATGTTGATCCCATTGTCCACCCCCCATCCTCCTCCCTCCCTCACCATCATTTAATTGGGACTCATTTGGATCTTTACAATATTTTATTTTTGTCTCTTAGGTTTTGTATAGTTTTTATCTTTTTAAGGTTGTAAGCTACCCAGACTTACCCTGTGGTAAGAGGGGCGGCAAATAAAATTTACAAATGAATAAAACTATAATGTCAGAAGAAAAATACAGTTTAAAACATTGCTTTTCCTCTTACAAATAATTTTAGCCATAGATACAGAATCAATATTTAATACTTCCATGCCATGTTTTGATTCAGAGCTACTGGGTTTTCCTGGATGGTATTGACAATTACATGGATGCATAGATTTTTGAGCTCTTATCTTTAAATGTGAAATGGATTTTTAAATGACAATGCTCATCGGTGTTTATCTTGGAGCATCCTCAGCTTACAGTATATTTTATATCTTCTGCAAAATACCAGAACAAAAGATGAACTAACAAAATAACCTTTCACTTTTTTCTTGTAGAATTTTGGCAGCTAATAATGCTAATAGTAATACTGAATATGCAGTAATAGGATAATGAAGAATTCTTTTAATACTCTGAAATCCAGATATAAAGCGGCTAATGACTTTGAAATGTCCTCTCGTCTCCCATCCTTCTGTTTATAATTTATTACGTGAAGATTTCCTCTCAATATTTGACTAGAAAGGATTCGATTATTCCAAATTCGTTATTACAGAATGTTCATCATCAGGAATACAGAGAAAATATTACCTTTAAGCAAATGCATTATATAAGGTTTGGGTTGGTTATAGTTGTATATTTATGAGGCAACTATAGAGGAAGGAGTATCAGAACCTGGGGATGGAATTAAAAGAGGAATCAGCCTAGAATCTGTATGTAGCCACAAGCAAACTAAGCCTATTCCTCCTTGAATTCTATTGATCCATATCTAACACCTAACAGGTGCTAACTGTTAGTTGAAAATATTCCCTTTGCATTGCTGAGTAGCAATAAATAAGTGTAATTGGATTTTCATGTATGACTTAATTTTCCATACCTGAAAAAACCCAGTATTGTTAGAATTCAAATATAGAAGAGTTAAAATTCAGCCATGAACTTAAGATATGAGAGAGAGGGGGGGAGGGAGGGAGAGAGAGAGGGAGAGGGAGAGAACTTATTTTACTCAGTCACAGCAAAGTCCAATGCCACCCATTGGACATGCAGTGAAATGTTGTTATCCACATAGATTGTGCATTCATATTGGTAATGAATTGGCCACTCATGATTTGCACACAATGTATTAAAAGAGCTGCAATTTACCATATTGCATTGCTTTCTTTAAATTGCAAACCTGACATTCCTTATCAAGTACGGTAACTTTTATTCACGTGGAAACATGGCCGTTCCAACCATGTTCCAGACAATAATAACTTGGATTCAATGTTCCATTGGATTTATATTCACATTTATTGACATATATGTTAAAGTGAATATTTCTATGATGGTACAGATATTTTTGGCAACAGCATGGAATTTTGCCTTCTTCCATGTATTTGATTAGATCATATGATGCACTTATATTTGAGTTGATAAGAGAAAGACAAGAATTTTCAGATGTAGCAATAGCACTTAACTTATATACCTATCCATAGTGCTTTCCAGCTCTCTCTAAGTGGTTTACAGAATCCTTATTTTACCGACCTCAGAAGGATGGAAAGCTGAGTCAACTTTGAGCTGGTGAGAATTGAACTGCTGGCAGTTGGCAGAATTAGCCTGCAATACTGCATTCTAACCACTGCACAACTATGGCTCTTATCATATCATGCCCAAACAGTTTTTATCTTGCCAGCAATCCATCTGGTTATGTTTTACCTCTACCTCTATGGAAGTGAATACTAATTTCCTTATCTTTTTTTGAAGAAGCTGACCTAGTCATGGTCAAATATGCAATTTAAGGACATTATGATCTATGGCTTTATTGTATTCTGGGTAAAATTATCTTCATAGAACATCTGGATCACATAAAAGGCAACCTATCCTGCTTGTACATATGGTCAATGGGAGACCTTTGGCCTGATCCAGTAGTATTTTGAACTGAAGGCAATGAAAATAAGAGCATTATGTGCAGTCCCAGAATTTGGAACTCTGAGTGCATTCATCAAGTTTGTTTCTTTCTGGAGATTTGAGGGCTGGGATCCTTTCATTTTCAAGATATTTGATCTGTTGTCTATCGTTGATTGTTGTTGTTTTGGCTGTTTCGGAAGAAAAGACTGTGCTTGCTTATAATCATTAATCTGCCAATTTAATCCTTTTTTCTGGGCTTGTGGATGGACTCACTGAATATAAAGTGAAGGATATTTGTACAGTAGACTGCCTGACAAAATGATGGCACAGATGGCTGGCTTCTATGGATATTCTGCTGGGAACTCACTAGTCCTTTTACAACTTCAAGATCTTCCACATACAGCACAGGCTCTCTATGGGTATCATTAAATCAAACTGTTAGCAAGCAGCAGGCCTGACAGCGAGCTGGCTAGCTAGTTCACCAGCTAGTTCTCTCCTAAGTATAAAGAGGGGAGGGATCTAGGGGAAACTCACTTGGACATACATGGAATTTTTTTTAAGTCCATTTCTCCTGTTACCCACAACAAAAATATAGCAATTCCTGTATCCAACTCTGAAAATCAGAGAAGGTGCTACTATTTGCAGTTCTCACTTTTGAAGACATGACCATATCCTCGCATGCCTATTTTAAGGCACTATCATTTTTATTTCATTCTCAAACAACTTCGGAATTTAGACGTAGGCTGCATGTTGTGTATACGCTTTTGGGGCATCATCCCTAATTTACTTCTAGTTTGTACTTTGCCCAGAACATTTTGATTATGGATGGTCAATGTGCAGAAATTCTCCTTGTGCTCCATTTTGTTACTGTATTTTCTGTGGTTTGATACCTTTCAAATACGTATGGAATATACTATACGGTATATATATATGTATATAGCACTCATCAGTTGTGATGGAATGTAGTCTTTATTCCCAAGAAGGAGGAGCTGCATTCCAGACTGCAAAGAGGCAGCAATGTTTAGATACATTAGCTGCAAAAATAAGAAGAAGAAGAAAAATTAAAACATTTCTCTAACAATTCTCAGAGCATATCTATAGTTGTGCAAATAGTTGCTTTTGTTTGGCAAGATTCTCTTCTACAGGTAAGGAACAATAAAATAAATTACTCAGAAGTAACTCCCCGTGTCTTTCTTTGGCACTTGACACGGGCTGACATTAACTTTCTATGTGAATAAATTAAGAAAGATCTTAGCTTTATTGGACATTATTATTTGTTCAAAATTGCAGTCTTCACCAATTAGCAGAGGCTTTTTTTTCAGGAAAAATTATATAGAGAGACAAGTAAAATAAAATCTATGTGACAATGTATTTTCATCTGGCACATCTCTGCATTCTTATGCAACGTTCAAGCCATTTTAGGTGAAGTCAAATAATAAACTAAACCCAGGAAACAGGCACCTTAGCTTCCAAGTTCAAATGAGATAGTGGTCAAGGATTCTTCTCTCAGAAAAAAAAGTATGATTGCTTTGCTTTCATACTCATATTGTTAATAAACGATTTAGTAGAAATGGATGTCAGAATGGAAAAACTCCTGCTTGAGAATAAATATGCTCACCCAATTATGACCTGAGCCATCTTCTTGTGACATCATAATGTTGCCTGCATTGATGGGGCTCATTTTTTACTTTTGACTACAAACTTTGCCTGTGTGCAGTACCGTATCGAGCATACATATGCAGCAGCATCATGGGTAAGGCTATAATTGGGACAAGCAAGGTAAGAGAATGGAGCAAGGGATTCCCAAAGCTGCCTGCTGGAAGGAATTAAAAGGGATTCATAGCAATGAAAATAAATCAATAAAGCAGAACTGGCATTTATAAAATGGGGCTCTATCAGAATCATTAAGGGTTGAATAAGAGGCATGCTGAAAATATTCATTTAACCCTATCTGAATGTGTGTTTTTTCAATGGCTTGCCTTTGTAATGTAGTATTCTCTGTTACTCATAAGGTTCCCACCCCCCAAAAGAGGCTATTTGATGATCTGTATCAAACAACAACAAAAAAAGATAATATGCACTAGCTCCTGCCCTGTTCAGCATTTTTTTTATTGTTCCTTACTCCCTCAGCAATTATTGAATTCAAATTCCTGTTCTGTCACGGATTTGATTTGACCTTGGGAAAAACCCTGCAGTTGCCTTTTGAGACATGTTGGTGCCGACAGCATGAACAGATTGATTTCACTGTTTCTCACTGGATTGCGGGGATAGGGGGGGGGGGACAATTTCATGAATATTTATAACTGTTTTACTTCTAAACAGAGGTACAACCCAACAACCTCCAGACCACAAGAACTGAAGTTTAATTCATCACAAGTAGAAGATCAGCTTCCCACAATGAACACAGTAATGTGTAAATACACAGAAATGTGGGCTGGGAAACGTAGAGCAGGACAAATTTACTGCCATAAATTTCTGTAGAGAGAGAGAAACAGGAGAGGAGGCCATAGGTACAGTGCAAAAGGAGTGGCAAGGAAGAATCATTAAAATTTCCTGCCCTTTCTGATAATACAAGTCTCTTCCAAAAATGAAACACAAATGAAAACAAAATCAAAACAGATGCTTATCTAAGTGTCTTTAATTTCTCTTAGAGAATTTAAAATATTCAAATGACAATATTAGGAACGTTTGCTAAAGCATTGTCAAGATTTTAAGTTAAAGCATTTAAAAATAATTTTCATATTGCAGCTTTGGTTTTATATATATTTTAACCACACGAGAGAGTCAATTGCATGGATCTGAATCAGTCTGGGGAGGATGATACTTTACTCCTCTGAAGTCTGAAAGATAGGCTGGAGCTTAGTGAGAAATCTGACATGAGTGTTAACTATCTAGTTATGTTTCAGTTCCCAAAACTGGCTCTTTCCAATATTGAGAATCTCTGAATATTTAAAATTTGTGACAAAAAGGGGAAGATTTAGGTTAACTATTAAACAGAATTAAATTAATTACCTCCCTTTGTGACAGAATGTGTTCTTTCTTTTATGCAAAAAAACAGAGTAGAGGTACTCCTCCACCTACGACCACAATTGAGCCTAGAATTTATGTTGCTAAGTGAAACATTTAAGTGAGTTTTCTCCTATTTTATTATCTTTCTTGCCACAGTGTCAAGTTAATCATTGCAGTTGTTAATTACTAACACTGTTAAGTGAATCTGATTTCCCATTGACTTTGCTTGTCAGAAGGTCACAAAAGGGTATCATCACATGACCCTGAGACATTGCAACCGTCAAAATACGAACCAGTTGTCAGATCATCCTAATATAAATTATTTGACCACGTGGATGCTGCAATGGCCAGTATGAAAAATGGTCATAAGTCACTTTTTTTCAGTGCCATTGCAACTTTTAACAGTCACTAAATGAGGACTAACTGAACAAGAAGAATGCAGCTCTTTCTTTTCTACATTGCAACAGGCTGTTTTGATCATTCTGAAGTATTTCATTTCAGAACCTTTGAACGAACTCTTTGAAATAATTTACAAAGCCTGTTTTGTACATGAAAAAAAAAATGATCTGAGCTCAAACCAAAGCGTTTCAAATTTAAACTATTGGGACATACACACAAACATCAATATTGATTCAAGGATTAGTTTTGCATGAAGCTAACTTTAGTGAACCACCATGTGAATGGCACTGGGTATTTTAATTTAGATATATGTTTAAAATATAGCTTTCACAGCAATTATTTCAGTGGTCAGTTTTATTTTTTTTTAATTAAAATGAGGGGAAATCACTAAATTTCCTTGGTTCAAATATTACCGCTTGAAGCTTACATTAAAAAAAATTAAAAGGAGAGAGGAGAGAAGCACAGTAAGCTTCCTTGGTCCATCACACACCTTCATGCTACTGACAATTCATTGAGGATAAATCTCAACATCTTAATTGCTTAGTCTGCAGTCAGAAGTTCCTTGGCTTTCACTGCATCTGTTCCCATTGCAGGTACATGTGACTATAGTGCAGCTATGAGTGGAATTTTAAAGAGGAAGTTTGAAGAAGTTGATGGCTCCTCACCCTGTTCTTCGGTGCGGGAATCAGATGATGACATCTCTAGCAGTGAAAGTGCTGAGAGTGGGGATAGTGTCAACCCTTCCACTTCAAATCATTTTACACGTAAGTACCACAGTTACAGTGCAAGGGCCCTTTCCTCATTATAGACAAATGAAAGTCAGTGCCTATGGTTTCTCCTCCACATTCACCCAGTTTTCTACTCTACTGGAAATAGATGGAATACCAGAGCTGGCATCTCACAACTGGAGCATTTGGGGGGGGGGGGGTCCTCTGTGTGCTTTCNGGGGGGGGGGGGTGTCCTCTGTGTGCTTTCCATCATATGGAGCAGATTGCTTGTGTGAACTGGGTTTTAGACTGGAATGTTTAGCTTGCAAGACTGAGAAACATACATGTGAAGAAGTAAAGTTGTCAGACGATCAAGGAGGAATGATATGTTATCAAATTTGTGACAGGTAGACATGAGCAATAAGGTTGCTTTATAATATTTAGACTAATGCATATATTTGGAATTTTGGAACTATGTAATGGGCACTCTTTAAATGTTTGCCATGGCAGACATAGCCAGTCTCTAAACACCCATTCCCTTAAGACAAATTGGTAAGAGTATTCCACACAATTCACTTAACATCCTAGCATGTTCCCGAGACTTCAGCTGACTTTGCCTTTTGTGGGGAGAGGGGGGGCATATCTTCAAATAAGACAGTAGCCTCCACCCAGCTACCATTTTTATTTATGAACAATTCTTCTAAGATCTGTGTAGCATTAGGAGTCATTGTTGGAAATACAGTTCCGGTACTAAGGCTGTAGCTTTCATTTGCAACACATTTATTTCCAACTTCTTTAAAAAAAAGCTTGGTCAGGGAGTTTAGTCGACACTAAGGTAGATGATGGCAGGCACATTGATGTCCATAGACATCAAAACTGATGAAACAAGAATATAAAACAGTCTCCAAAATTATTTTGTCAAGTTGCATCAAAGCTTGCCTTTCAGATGGTTGTTCAGCTGTCTCATTTATCATTCGGTTGTCTGGTCCACAGAAAACATGTTCTGCAAAGAATGTTGTGGGATGCTCTTCTTAAAGTTTTATGTATGCTTTAATCTCATGGGTATTATTAGTTTAAGTCATTTGTATTTTAGATTATTCTGTCTCACTGGCTGATGTGAATACTGTATACTTTTCTGATTAGAAAAATGGGCAGAATTCATGGAACTTTAAATAGGATTAGTAGAAGACCTTGGACCCAAGTACAGTAACCTAGCAATAATTTATCGATACTAGCTTATGGTAAAATGTTTAATTTGCTTATTCACTATTTTCATGTGTTTTTATAATTTAAATAATAACTTTAATAATCCAAATTTATATTATTGTATGGCAATTTAATAGGTTGAGTGAGAGCAAAAGGTCTGTCCTTTTATAGTCTTTGCATTATAAATTGTGAGTAATCAAATGCTAAGCACAAAATTCATACAAATGAACTTGGCTTTGCAAAATCTGAGAAAGCCAATTTAGTTCAGTCATCTGAATCTTACTCATGTAGTCTCATCTCTGTAAATCATGTTTATGGTTTCTGCTTATGAGACTAATCTAATAATCAGTTGAATCAGAGATACACTTAAGTATGAAAGTATTGAAGACCAAATGTTAATTCTGATGGCTTCCTGGCAAGAAAAGAAAATGATGAGATATTCTAGTGTGTATAAACGAGAAAAGGAGGAGAGGGAGACAATGCTAGAGCAGTTATTTTGTGTGGAACATCCTCTTCCTGGCAAAGCAGGAATAGAGCGCTGTCTGAAATCCTAGCGAGACACTATCAGGAAGGTTGATTCTTTCTGGCCTCCAAGATATCATTATAATTTACATTCTGTTGTCCTTGGCTATCTACTATTTTGAATAAGGTGGTTATGTTTGAGATACAGTGTGACTACTCTGCCTAAGCAGTGTCGAAGAAGAAGAACCAATGGTCTGATTTATTATATGATTATTTCTTCTGTTCTCCTGATTGGGGATAGAAAGGAATGGCAAGATGATAACCATCCAAATAAGAGTAGGGATAAGTGGAATACCTTTGGTAAGAAGCTGAACGGTAAAATTTACTGGCAAAATCACTGGGCAGTAAGAAGGAAAAACACAATGTGATGAGCTATAAAAGGAGGAACAGAATTTATAAACATATTTAGCTATGTTCAGCTATAGATAATATCACTTCAAATGGGGCTGCAGCTGAATTAAGTTGTTGAGTTGAGTTGAGTTGCAGAAGAATCTTAACCTGGCAACTACAGTAGATAGCACTGTTTGTCACATAAGGTTCCATTGAGATTTGCTTTGAAATTACAGTATATTATAAATGGTGCTGCCCCTGGTGTACATTGACAGTTGCTTGATGTCTTGCCAACTTACCTCCTTGAGACAGGAATAATTCTGTTATTATGATGCTAATAAATTATGGCTGTATGAAGTAGTTTTCCAGTAGCATGAAGGCCAACTTTAAAGTGATTAATTTAATTGGCTGAAAAGTTTGTTTTACTTTTTACAGTTACATGCATTGAACCTAATTGTTTTGACTCATACATAAATGGGCCTGCCTTTCTTTCTCACACAACACATGCACCCAGACATATTTTAAAAACAAACATTATACAATGTCCTTCCCTCTCCCCTCTCCATTAAGAGACCACTGTGCTAAAGTTACTTCCGTAAGTTAGTCCCTAACTAATCAGGTAGCTGTTAATTAACCAAAAAAAGAGTCATTTTTCCAAGTGGAAGTCATCCCTCTATTCCAGACTCTGCATCATTTTCAGAAATTAACTAATAAAGTTCCTTCTAGTCCATGCATGTCCTTATTTACAGTTAACTTCTCATTATATATTTTTTTCCTTTATCATTATTGTTTTTGTCTGTCAAACAACTAAATAAATAAGGTCACCGATGCCCTTCAGAAGTAAAGTCCTTCATAAGTCACCCCTCCTCCTCGAGTGTGACAGTTATGTGGACATATAATTGCAGCTCTAAAAGATAAGTTCAAAAGGAAGAAAGTCATATACAGGCATTTCTGCTTGCTATTATATCTGTGACTGCTTTTCCAAACCTTTCTGAATATCAAACAATGAGTACTGAGGTATCACTGTAAATATATTCCTGATATTTACAGTGGTACCTTGGTTCAAAACACAACTCTGCATACATATATGGGGATTCAGAGGAGAGGGCCCAGCAATGATATGTGCATCAACATGTCATGGCATGTTTCATGCAGCTTACGTGCTTACACCAGATGTGAGAAACATGTCATTTGTGCAAAGATGTCAGCATTTAGACATTATCATGATTTCCTATGGTTGCTTCTGAGTGGGGAGGCAATCATTTGTCATGATTATGCTGTTTAAAAACAAAAGCAAGAAAATGTGTTTAGGTTGGGTTCCAATCTGGATATTTGAAGGAATTGTCTAGGAGCCATAGCATCTTATGCACAAACCTATAGTTCTCTGTGCCTGCATAAACTGTCTCTTGCTGAGATTCTCTTACATCTCATTTCACCACTTAAAAACCTCTGAATGCAAGAAAAAGAGAAAGAGGGAGAGGGAAAGGGAAAGGGAGAGAAATAGAGCAAAATGTTTGTCTAAACCTCTGAATGTCACTGGTTTTAAGTTTTAAATTTTCCTTCCAAATTTGATCGCTGAAAAAAACCTCTATCCCTGATCTCATGTGACCCTGAGACCCAACTAATTATAGATTCCAGATTAACAGAATTGGAAGGGACCTTGTAGGTCATCTAGTCCAGGGGTCACCAACCTTTTGGACCTCAGGGAGTACCAAACTCATAATTTTAAATCCCATGGGCTAGAGACCCTGGGAAAATCCCCCAAAAAGTCTGCAGGAAAATTCCCCATCCCATTTTCCTACTGATTGATCACTCTTTATTTGGGATCATAGGATACCAGCTCCAGCTCCATTCTCAGGAGTGGCGGGGGGGGGGGGGNGGGGGGGGAGAGAGAGAGAGAGAGAGAGAGAGAGAGAGAGAGAGACTCTTTTGCTTCATGCAAGGAAAGCAGCAGAAACAGCAGAAGACTTTATTTCTCTCCCCCAAACTCCACCAGAAATGAGTCTTTGTGAGACTTGTCATGTTGTCACAGCATCTTGGAGCAGGATGCCTTGCAGGATGCCTTCATCCCCAAAGACTCATTTCTGGTGGAGTTTGGGGGAGAGAAAGACTTTTGCTGCTTTCCTTGTATGTAGCCAAAAGCGGAAGAAGAAAGAAGTGGAAAGAAGCAGCCCAGTGGCCAGGGCAAGTTCCCCCCTCTGCCCTTTCCCCCCCTCCCCTCGTGTTGTTCGCAATGCAAGCGATGCAAGCCTTGTGTTCCTGCGGGCCATGTGGGTAGTGCAGCCTTGTGTTCTCGCGCAGCCTGCATTAATTGCTTTGGGGAGTGCTTTGGGGGTGACATTTCTCTGTGGACCACCAAAATTTTCTCACGGACCACCAGTGGTTCCCAGCCCTCTGGTTGGAGATCACTGATCTAGTCCACCCCCCACCCAAGAAGGAGACCCTGCACTATTTCTGACAAATGGCAATCCAGTCTCTTCTTGAAAGCTTCCAGTGATGAAGCTGCCACAACTTCCGAGGGCAAGCTGTTCCATTGGTTGATTGTTCTTACCGTCAGAAAATTTCTCCTTATTTCTAGGTTGAATCACTCCTTGATCAGTTTCCATCCATTATTCCTTGTCTGGCCTTTGGGTGCCTTGGAAAATAGCTTGGCACCTTCCTCTCTATGGCAGCCCCTCAAATATTAGAACACTGCTAATTAAAACGTAATCCATTGCTATAAATTTCAAACTACTGTCCTGTAATTTAATCTGGATTTTATACAAGCATGAATTGCTACAGCTTTTTTACCAACCAAGACTGATTGGCTGCCATGTTTACCATTTGAGCATCTAAAATAAGAATTTGGTGTAATGGCATGCACAATCTATCATGTTTTTTCAAGAGGAAACCAAGTCATCTCTAGGTATCCCCAAACACTGAATTGCTAACTACTAAAAATTGTCCTTTCTCCTTTCATTTCATTTGCCTCAAGTTTACTGGTGATTCCAAGCATCAGTTCAGGATTTATTTATTTGATTTTAAGGCTGCCCATTTGCTGTCACAGAGAAAAAGAGGAATTGGGGATTCTGTCATGGGGATTCTATATTTTGGCATTCTGAATGGCAGCTAATAATTCCATGCAAGTATATAATAAGATAAGTTACAAATGCCTTCCTGTTTGAATACATTCCCCTCGCCATCAGCTGGAATCTGTCAACTAAGCAAGAATGTCACTATTGTCAAAAATGGTCGTATATCCCTTGTCTGGATAGACAAACCAGCAGAATCCTGTAATCAGTGATATTCGATGCCATTCAGTGAATCAGAAAGCTTTCTCCACTCCTTTGCTTCTTCTTGATTTGCATTGCACACAGTATTTATTTACATAAGACTTTCACAATATGAATCTCATTTAAATCTGATGTTGTTTATGAATCTTGCATGTTAACTGAATCCAAAACATGCTTTTTCTGAAGAAATGACCCTCTCTAGTACATGAAATGAACACATTTAGGGTAAGGGAATATGAAATCAATTGAGATACAGATTATAAGCTCGCTATGGAGGAAATCATGCCTACAGAATTAAAATCAATCCAGCTGGGATTACTTTTGGGAATAAAGCCTCTAGAATGCTAGTAAAATTTCCAAATAAAATATTAATGCTTGGGTATCCTCAGAAGCAGAGATAAATGGTTTCAATTGTGAAGCAATTAGAATTAACGATGAGTATCAAGATACTACTGTAAATATCAGGAATATATTTATAGTACTACCTTGGTACTCATCGTTAATGGGTTCTGGGAGGTGCAACAAGTACCAAAAATGGTGAGTAAATGATGTTTCCCATAAGGAATAATGTAGTAAGTTACAAGGCAGCTGACACTGACAAATTGTAGTTTATGCGTTGAGTACCAAACAAATGATGAGTACCTGGACAAAATTTTTGTGATAAAATATGTGGAGTACCAAATTTGATGAGTTTCAGAGCAATTGAGTACCAAGGTATCAATGTATCTAATGATAAAAATATTTAATTAAGGCTACCCTGTCTGGGCTACAAAAATTGGGAGGATCTAGGTGGCAACAAATATTTTTGTTACGTTTGCTTTTTCTTTTCTTAATCCAATCTGTTTTGCCCTTCTCACTTGCAGATATGTTTAGATTATGACTCCAAAAATCCTTTGCTAGTATGTTAAATATTATTTATTTGTGTGCATGTTTACATTTTGCCCTAGACCACTTTTTGAGTGGCTTGCAAACTACAAAGCTGTATAAATTAAAGTGTGAAAAATTAATAACATAAACAAGAAACAACAGATGGGTCACTATTCAGGCATAGATTTTGTTCCCAAGTGCCTCTCCAGAAAACCTTACAACATTTTGCAAACACAACATGGGATGTTTCAAGTATGTTTGTTGAAGTGGGGGTGTCATAACTGAGAACATTCAATCACAAGATCCCTGAACATGACATTCATTCAGATTTGGAGTTCTTGGCAAGGCTTCCCGATGTGAGGGTTCCAAGTAATAGATCCATAGCAGGCAAAACTATGAGGCAAGCAAATTCCTCAAAAAATATCTTTATTGGAAGCATATCTGGTGAAAACAGATTGTAAAGTTCTCGCAGTTTTCACCTGGTTAAAAGAGAAAGTTTTTCCTAAGCCCCAAACAATTAGTCACATGGTCCAATCAAGACACTGTCTGGTCATCTGGAGACCTCCCTCCTTCTTCCACAGTCTAGGTGTGTCATACCTCAGTTGGAGTCTGACTCCGAGGGAGAGATGGAACAGCCGACAGGGAGTGGGAGTGTGACTCTGGTGGTTGTGGAGAAAACTGGGGAAGGGTACAGGCTGGATGGGCATTCAGAGGAAGACCCAAGCCCATCCCCTCTTCATCCTAGGGCACACAGGGAGGAGCGGATAAGGGAGAAACATGAGTGGCGTGGTCTAGGGGGGAGGAAGGGGCAGGGAGTGGCGTGGTCTAGGGGGGAGGAAGGGGCAGGGAGGACTGTTTAAAAGGACAAACTGCGCATGGCAAAGTTGCTGGAAGCAAAGCATGCTTTATTCTTGTTGGAGCTTATCTGTGTTTTGGCTTCCTCCCAACTATGGTTGCTGTGTTATCTGGTAGAAGTCTACAATTAATCATCCTTGCCTGCAGTAGTAATTCCTTCAATGTGGTTGGTGTTGCCTTTTTTATTTCAAATTAACTTTACTTTGGGTGCGGACTGCATTTACTCCCTCCGTAAACTGTTTTCTTTAAGAGTTTGACATCCAGCTGAGGATAATTGGACTTTGGAGCCAAGTCAGAGACATCAAAGGGACTTTATTCTATTTTTGTGCCTTGGTTATTTTTGTGTGATGCCCCAGGTCATCACAGGTGTGAGAGTATCCTTGGTTCTCAAGAGAAAGAATTTTATTTTGGCTACAGAAACCCCTCTAACCTCTAATCCTCTGTCCTTGTCCTTCCTTGTCCACTATGGCTCCGGTCAGGTCAGCTTCAGGGTTGACACTCTACTGATCTCTCTGGATGGACAGATTCAACTTGGAGAAAGGAGCCTTAGAGATATCTAAGTCTTAAGGCATGAAGATCGTCTTCAACTTCAGCCATTCATTTACCATTTGAAATTACAACAGCATTGAAAAAAGTGACTTATAACCAGATAACAGATAATCAGAGTTGGAAGGAACCTTGTAGATCATCTAGTCCAACACCCCACCCAAGCACCATTTCTGACATATGGCAATCCAATCTCTTCTTGAAAGTCTCAAGTGATGGCTCTCCTACAACATCCGAAGGCAAGCTGTTGCATTGGTTGAGCTCACTGTCAGAAAGTTTCTCCTTATTTCCAGGTTAAATCTCACCTTGTTAGTTTCTGGGGTTTCCAGGGATGCTACCGCTTCTGCCTGGCTCGATAGAACTGGTAGCTCTGAAGAGCAGCAGACACTGAGCCGGCAAAACATAATCACCAAACCAGTAGTAACACTGGTTGAATCCCACCCGTGTCAGTTTCCATCCATTATTCCTTATCTGGCCTTCGGGTGTCTTGGAAAATGTCTCCCCTGGTCCTTCTCTTCACTAGACAAGCCATGTCCAGTTTCTGTAACTGTTCTTCATACATTTTTGTCTCCAGTCCCCTAATCGTCCTGGTTGCTCTTCTCTGTACTTTTGCATAGCATCCCAATGATCATGTCATCAAAATTCAGTTGCTTGCAACCAACATGTGTTTATGGCAGTTGCAGTATCTCAGGGTCATGTGATCAACACTTGAAACCTTCCTGGATGGCTTCTGAGAAGCAGTCAATGGAGGATGCCGGAGTCACTTAATGACTGCAAGATTCACTTAACAACCACAGTGGTTTGCTTAAGAACAGTGGCAAAAGGGTCATAAAAATTCATTTAACAACCATTTTGCTTAGTAATGGAAATTCTGATCCCAAATGTAGCTATAAGTCTATATTTACCTGTATGAGGCTTTAAAGCATAATCAGCACTTTGAATTGCACTGGAAGTTGATTGATAGTCAATGGAGCATCTGCATTGGTGGTGTGATATAGGCAATTGTAGGCACTCTAATAATTAAATGCTAAGCCAGATGAAGACTGGCCCATGTAGAGTTATAGTAGTCTATCCAAGGGCAATAAGAGCATGTGTGATTGAAAGCAAAGCTTCCTGTTCTAGAATTGGCACACACAAAATAATGATGGGGAAGGCCTTTATGGTGGAGTGTAGCCAGTTGAGGAAGGCTTGACTGAACAGAGTCACATATCTACTATTCAAGGACCCTGGGAATCTCTTTCATGAAATGGAGTGTGATGACCCAGGGTGGGATACAAAATAAACACAGTCACAAAAAACAGGTGAAGCCCCTTTTATTCCTTCACTTTGCTTCCAAGCTCCAAATATCCTTGACTGGAGACAAAAAACTCCCCCACAAGCAGTTACAAGAAGGAGGAAATGCCGTTTAAATTATAAAGACTAAAAAATAACACAAACCAGGCAAGATAAAGTCTTGAAGACATTCACAGATATCAGAACACACACTAGGAAGGATGCCAAACTCAGAGAGGAACAATAAACTAGAGATATTTCCACGCTTTGTTTCCAGCACCTACCCATACGCATGTCTATCCTTTTACCTAATTGTCATAGCTGCAGCCCATGAACAGGATCAAGGCCCTCTCCCCCCCCCACATCTCTCCCTTATCCTCTCCCTGTGTGCCCTAGGATGGAGAGGGGATGGCCCTGGGTCCTCCTCTGACTGCCCAGCCAGCCTCTGCCCTTCCCCAGCTTCCTCCACAACCTTTGGAGCCATACTTCCACTCCCTGTCGGCTGTTCCTCCTCTCCCTCAGAGTCAGTCTCCACCAGAAGCATGACATGGCATCAAAAGGGTGAACATTCATGGAATACTCGAACATATCTCAAAAAGGTAATGTTGTAGTTAAAAGAATATTTAAAATCCATTTGGATTTGAGTTTGCAGATACCAGCTTAGAAGATCTGCTGTCCACATTCAGTTCAGTAATATTGCCCTTGTTGTGCAAGTATAAAAAACACACATTCAGCTCCTTGAGATTTTGAATTAGTGGTCTTGAGGGGTCCAATAGATTCATTTTCCTGAACTCATACAGACTTCCCATCGATCATAGCTGTCCAACTTTATTAAGGCATGTCTTACATTTAAAAAAAAAGAGAAAAAACTACATTTAGAATAAGATTTAAGCCCATGTGCCATTGTTGGATTTGGTGGTATTTTTTAACTATGTGTGTTTAAGATGACAGTAACCTTTTATCCGGGTAAATGTTCTGGGATTGTTATCCTGTTCAAAAGGCCCTTGCCTTTTGAAAAGGTGAGTTTCCGAGTGGAAAGTTCCATCTCATTAAAGCGGCTGTGATAGTTTTATTGTGCCAGCTGTGTTGTTTACTGGATCATTTGCAACCAAATTTAAAACCTCAGTTTTAATCTTTAAAAGCTTATGCCTTTTTGAGCTAAGTTATGTGAAAAATGAGATTCAGCCTGTGTGGTCCTTAAAATCTTCAATGGATATACTTCCTCCTTGCTTGCCTTATAGGGCAGACAAGTTAATGAGCGGAATTAAAGAGGAACTTCTCTTAAGTAACCTCAGTATGCTTTCTTCATGGAAGTTGCAAAGTTTGTTTATTCGTTTGTTATTAGATTATACCACCTTTTTCACTTTATAAGTAACTCAAGGCAACAAACATACCTAATACTCCTTCCTCTTTCTATTTTCCCCACAACAACAACCCTATGAGGTTGGTTGGGCTTGGAGAAGCTGACTGATCCAAAGTCATCTCAGCCCAACTCACCTCACAGGGTTGTAATTGTGGGGAAAATATGCATCTGTGGAAAGCTCCCAAAATCTCTCCGTCCCCCATAACCATGGTTTGAGTTGTATTTTATGCAACTGCACCTTTTTCTGACTTTACTGAATGAAATGTCAATTTTATTCTTGTTACTTTTGTTACTTTTATTATTTTTTCTACTTTTTTTGAGAACTGTTTTTATTATTTTATCTGTGAATTACCTTCTGTGGCTTTGTAAAACAACCTATTTTAAATAGATACAAGTTATAAAATACAGGTAGTCCTTGACTTACAACAGCCCTGTTTAGTGACTGTTTTTAAATCAGAGCAGCTCTGAAAAAGGTGACTGCTTTTCACACTTCATATTGTTCTGACCCAGGCTTCGTCAAATGGAATTAATATCAAACTTGTTGTAAAAGCAAAACCTATTTTATTGCAATGCTGGGAATTACTTTCATTCCCAGCCAGAACTAATTATAAACAGTTCCCCAAGATAAACATACTCCTTTCAGTGCTGTGGAATGCTGCCAAAAACAGAAGTCTCCAAAGTAATTATAACAGGAAACCCCTCCCCTCGAAGTATCAGAAAAAACCAACCAGAGTACACAGAGCTTCAAGAAGGATTCAGAATCTGATTGAACTGCTTTGCTTCCTGCAAAGCGTTCGTCATTGAGGTCTGACTTTTATCCCTTATGGGAGGGGCAATCACCTCCCAGCCTTACTTCCAAGTTACCCCTTCTGCTTCAGCTGCTCTCGCCTTCTAGCAGCTCTGAGCACACGCACACTGGGAACAGGCTCCCCGGGTCCTCTGCTTCGCTGCTCCCAGACACCGAAGGCTCCGAAGACAGCACCCCACTCCCAGATGGTCCTGGCCCCATCCCTCCATCGGACGCAGGACCCTCATCCAAGTCCTCTCCTGACTCCCTGACTGGTTTCCTTTCTTCCTCACTGTCCGACTCCATTGCCATCTGCACTGGCTGCCGGCGAACCACAACACATATCTTCATACCTTTCTGTTCTTGAAAATATTCTTTCTTCTACCACATTCATAACTTGCTTCATGGTTGATTATTTTCCTTTAAATTTGTTCCTTCCTTCATTTTGAGAATTCCATCCACGATCCACCTAAAGTCAACTTTTTTGGTTTTTCCCTTCACATTTGTAGTATTTGACTAACAACCATTTGTTCAGTGACTATTCCAAGTTACAATGGGCACTTGAAAAAATGACTTATGGCCCTTTTTCACACTTACAACTGTTGCAGCATCCCATGGTCTGTGATCAAAATTCAAATGCTTGACAACTGGCTCATATTCGTGACAGTTGCACTGTCCTGGGAACATACAACTACCTTTTGTGACCTTCTGACAAGCAATGTCAATTTGGAAGGCAGATTCACTTAACAACCGTATTACTAATTTAACAACTGCAGTGATTCAGCTAACATCTGTAGCAAGAAAGTTTGTAAAACTCACTTAACTGTCTCACTTAGCAACGTAAATTTTGGGCTTAATTGTGGTTGTACATCCAGGACTACCTGTATGCTGTGTTTTTAGTCTTCTTAGCCTCAAGATTATATTTCTTCTTAAATTGTTTTTGTGAGGGCAGTAAATGAGTTACTTCACCCTCAAGTTGAAAACCTGCCATACTCTATCGAGGAGCCCTGTGGTTTACATTTATTATAACATGCTTTTGACATAAAGAAAACAGCTGGAATTGAGGAGGGAAGTGGATCTCAGCCAGGCAAACCTCAATTTATTTATGCTTAGTAACCGAGTAACTTCTTTTTGCAGATAAAAAAAGGTGCTTGAAAAAGTTCAAAAGGTTTGACAGTCATTCCCACTAAGATTTGTGCAAATGAGACAATACAGGCTTTCCCTTCCTACCACGGGTTTATTTTTAACTCGCCTTACACACACACTCCCCACACCCATTTCTCCTACCTCCCCACCCACCTTCTAGCATCCTCTCCTGACTCTGGAATTCCCTGGGCTATTTTTGGAAATCTTGATAGATTTTACTTGGCAAAGATGCAAAAGGAACTTCTTTATCTAAGAGCAGCTGAAAGTTTGGTTGATTCGTGAAATGAAAGAGAGACAGTTTTCTCCAGAACTACCCTTGGTGACTTTCTGAAAAGCCCTTAAAATAATTTGTGTTTTTTTCTTCCCAGCAAGCTTAGGTAACCCCTGGTAATGGTAAATCTGGGGGCTGGCTGTATTATACAAGTGATCTTCAACTTGCAACAGTTCATTTAGTGATCATTCAAAGTTACGACACTGAATAAAATGACATGATCATTTTTCACACTTACGATCATTACAGCATCAGGTGATCAAAATCAAGGTTTTTTTTTCCTTTTTGTTTAAAAACATTGAAAGTCAGTGGGCATCTTGTTACAGAGATGAATATATGCAGAGGCACCTTGTTTTCAATGGATGAGATAAGAAGTGTAGTTTCACACTTGTAAAAGGCACTTTTCACTAGCCTGCCAGCCAAAGGGGGAAAAAAAATAAGTTCAAGATTTTGTTCTTGCTGCAAAGCAAGGTTGTTGGTTCATCTATGACAAATGTAAAGTATGCAATGACTTGGGAAGAACATTTCATAAAGATTTTCATCTCTATTTTGTCCCAATGTTTTTACAATAAACATGAATAGACCTCTATTTGCAGTCTCCATTTTCAGACCGACTCGTAAAATTTATGTGTGCCTCCTCTGGCTCCTTAACTTAACAAAATGTTTCAGAGAAATTGAAAGATGACACACCTTTGGGGAGGGGTATATTTTGGCCAGTGTGCTCAGTGATGGATTTGGGTTCCATTTTCCAACTTTGCCAAGACAGAGAATGCTTCTTTTCAATATTGGGCTTTTAGGACCAAGTTTGCAAAGGGTGTTGGAAAACGACAGAACTTCTCGGATTTTATAGTTGTGTGAAAGAGGTTACAGCTGATGTTGCTTCCATGACTGGGAATACCTGTTACATTTCCTGCTGAGGCACAAATGTTAATGCTCCAGGAATCCCATCAGCTTTTGCATCTAGCCACCTAAGATTGGGGACATTATTATGGTCTGACTTATGCTATATGTCACTACATGAATGTGTGAATCCTGCCCTTCCACCAGGTTTTGTAATTTGCAAGAATTTCAAGCTGAATGTGTTTTAGTAGAGGGGTCCCAGCCTCTGGTCCGTGGCATGCCAGAAACTGGGCCATGCAAACAAGTGAAGCCCCATCTGCGGGAAAAGAAATCATGCCCGCTCTGGCCCACAGAATAACCTCTCTCCATGAAACCAGTCCCTGGTGGCCAAAAGGTTGGGGGCTGCTGTTTTAGTACGTACAAAGCTTTTATATTATAAGAGAATAGTCAGGGCTTGCAAAAAAACTTTTTTTTTCATATTCTCATGTTTCAAGCAATGCAGATTGACATTGTATATACACAAAAATCCACCTTTACCCCATGACTGACCTTCCTGAGTTGGGGAGAGAATGCAACAACAATGTTCAAGGTTACAATTTGGAGCAGAAGCATTACAACAATAGTTGTAAAATAATATAGAACTTCTGTAACATTGGACTGAGTGATTTATGAAGCTAATGGAAAATGCTATTTGGGGATATAAATGAAGCCTGTATATTGAAAACAAAAATCTATTTCCTTGAGTAGGAAAAGATTGTATTGTAAGAAGTTCATGGCTTAGGAAAGTATTTTAGTTCACAAAAGAACAGAGCTTTAGCTTCAGTAAGATTAAAAAGTAATACGAGAGCTCCTTTTTCTTCACTACTTTTCCTGTAGCAGGAAAAGATTATATTACATTAGGACGATGTCTTGGCAAAGTATTTTGGGTTTCTTTAGAAAATTTCAGAGCTTTAGCTAAATTGAAAGGTTAAAAGTAACAGGACAACCTCTCCTTTTTGATATTAATTTTCTAGAGAAGTAGTATTCTTCTTGATACTGTCAGCATCTTTCTTTGATCAATTTAACTGATCAAATCACTTGAAACTACTTCACCTTGAAATCTAAACGATAACTTAATTTTAACCTGATTAGCATGAAGCTGTGGTCAAATGGATTGAAGAAGAGAAACTAGCTTTTTATGTTTTCTGATTTGTAAAAAATGTTACATATTTGTGTGTATGATTTTGTCGCAGTCTGAATCCCTGGTGTTGCCTGGATTAGTCCCTGTAGTTTCTTTGGCACAGTTTTTAGAAATGGTTTGCTACCACCTTCTTTCTAAGCTTCAGAAAGAATGGTTAACCAGCTATATTTTATGCTTAAGGCAGAACTAGAACTCATAGTTTCCTGATTTCTAGCTTGGTGCTTAAGAACTACACCATTGGGTCTCAGAAATAGATTATTAGTCAGCTGGATAGCAGAAATTATGAATGCTTCTTGGAGACTGAAACCTTCACCGGAGAACAATCTGAAAAGCACTGTTGATGCATTGTTCTCTCTCTTTCTTTTTAAAAAAAAATTGATTTCATTCAGGTTATGAAATTGTTCCTCCCTTGACAATAAAGATATAATAAGCACCTGAAACTTAAGTTTAAAAGTCCTGTAGCATTCCTGATTGATGGAAGAACAGATCTCAAAGCCAAAGGACTTAATTTGCTGAAGCTGTTTTAACTAGCTTTGTGCTTCTGGCTATGGTTGTTAAAATATATAGCTTCACATTACAAAGGCTGTTAGCGTGTTTTATGATCCTTTTAGTTCCACCCTCTTTACTATTACATTTCTCCCATCATACCTGTGCAACTGTCATACCTGAATTACATAAATATGATTTATCATCTCACATCCCCCAATGTTGTTTTGCCAACAATACCCCCCCCCCAAANTTTTGCCAACAAACCCCCCCCCCCCCAAAATCAGACAGAAGAGTTAAGCAGCTTTTGCAACTGCACTTCATATTTTTCATTACAGGCTAAATGTATATGTTTCTATATATAACATTGCAAGACAGTGGTGTAAACAAAGTTTAAATTGAGATTTTTAAAAAGTAGGGGGCACTGTTTCAAAATTTATGCACATTACTTAGACTGCTTGTTAATTTTGTAGGGAAAAGTAGGAATACTCATTTGTAAGAGAAGTCTGGAAATATTATAGCCCTAATTAATTCATTTATTTCTTCTGATATAATAATTGCACGGAATAACTGCCCTTTGCACTCTAATGAGAACTTGTATGAGAATGCCAACATCTGATGCAGCAGAAGATCTGAAAAGATGGTTTACTCATTCTCATATAAGACCTAAAGAGATGCAGAGATTAAATTGGCAAAATCTTACAAGATTAAAAAAGTTCTGAGATTTCTAATGATGATGAAGATGATATTAATGATTTATGCAGCCCTACTTTGAAAATGTTGCCAAATCAGAAACTTATTTTCTGATTTTCCAAGAATAAGCACAAAAGAGCTGGATTTGAAGATAGACAAAAAGATTATTCATCTCTCTAGTATTGTAAGTTTATATGAAACATTGAGCATGTGAAAATTTTATTAAGACACTAGGCAAGTGACCCGCTGGACCATTCTTTCAGAGATACTTGCTTACCTAAACGGAGAAGCAGAATGACCGCAGGCTGACAAAAGAATCAATGAGAGCAGGGACCAGTTCCAACTTCCTGCAAGCTTTCCCGTTGACAAGGCTTGTGGGAAGCTGGCAGAGAGCTTGGATAGCACTCTTTCTCCTTGGCTGGCCTGCAAATTTGCCTTCCACTTTTCTGAAGGGAGGGGGGACAAAAGGAGCTGTGGACCGTGAGGAAAACTGCACCTAGCCCCCCCCCCCATGTCTGTTTCCCTTGATTCCCTTGGTTAATGTGAATTAGCAATTACTTCACCCACTGTTTTAATCAGCTAACCTAACTAGCTAATTGACTTGACTTGATGCTATCAGTAACGGTAGGTGGGAAAGATCTTAGAGAATGGGCCAGGATGATCAGATAACACAGAATGTATCCCCCCAGCTGGACTGCAGGCAGGACAAGAGGCTCTGAAGAGACCCTCCTTTGTTTCTTGAGTTTTAAAGGAGACGGTGGGAGATACGTGCTTTGAGGCTTGACAGATTCTGTTTATGTAGCTTTACAGTAGGGTAGAAAATAGACCATCTGGTAATGTTTCCTGTCTGATATACCTAGCAAGACTGTTCTGTCTTTTAATTGCTTACTGAATATAAAGACAGCAGATAAACTCTACGAAGGCTTCCATACAAAGTTTCTATGTTAGGTCACAAGGCATCCTCAAAGTATAATTCACGGTTATGTCGAGATTCATCTAATGTCCAATTCTTTGCACAGCTGACTTCATAGTGTGAAATTATAGTGATCTTCATCCCATAATGATGAAGCAAAGGGTGAGACACCAACACGGTGCTGGGGTCCAAGCAAGAGTAAAGGAAACTCCCCCAACCCAACCAAGGGTCAGTTTAGTGACCAATCAGGATTACAGATGTGACCGCATGACATGAACTACATTTCCCATGATGCATTAACTACATTTACCATGAGGCATTCCCTGAAGGGGAAAGCTCTCAATTCCTAACTAACTATCCCATTTCCCAATTAACTATATACTGTCTGGACAGCACAAAGACTGACATACTTTGATTCATAAAAATGAACATGACATGCCAAAATAAGCTTATATGCTGCTTTTAGGAGGCATAGTAAGATAGCTGCAGCTCTGGACAAGTGGTTAAAGAAGGTAACCAAGCAGAGAGCTTCATGATTTTGTCTGGCATTTTCCCTGTACTGTTTAGACATGCTTCCAGAGGCATCAGGAGCAAGCCACAGTTTCTGTGTTGTGATGTTACTTACAACACAAGTTCTACCTCTTAGGTGCTTAACATGCACCTTTGTGTCACGAGTACAAAAGAGGCAAGAGTTTGTGTTGCAGAATCAACCTCTCTATTACATGCTTCCCACCCCGTCCATGTTAGCTGTCCATGTTAGTGGATTGCAGCGTTAAGGGTTGAAGGCATGGATAAGCAGGGCTTGATTTAAACTTGTCCTTTGTTTCCATTCCAGCATCCTCCATTCTGAAGAGTGAGAAAAGGAAGAGGACAAAAAATGTTCATTTTAATTGTGTTACGGTGTACTACTTCACCAGGAGGCAAGGTTTCACAAGCGTTCCCAGCCAAGGAGGCAGCACTTTGGGCATGTCCACTCGTCACAACAGTGTACGCCAATATACTCTTGGGGAATTTGCCATGGAGCAAGAACGGCTTCATCGAGAGATGTTAAGAGACCATCTCAGGGAGGAAAAGCTGAATTCCTTAAAACTCAAGGTAAAAAGGGGGGGNGGAGCAAGAACGGCTTCATCGAGAGATGTTAAGAGACCATCTCAGGGAGGAAAAGCTGAATTCCTTAAAACTCAAGGTAAAAAGGGGGGGGGAGGGGATCCTTTTTCCCAGCCTCCAACATATGGACCCAAAACATTAACAGTGGGATTGGCACTTAATATCCTTGGCAAGGTTGCAGTTTCACTTCTGAAATAGCTGCAGTTTAATCGCTTCCAACAAGCTGGCATTGACCCTGTCTCTCGTATTAACTGATCAGATTTTTAATAGGCTTCCACCTGAGCTCTTTAAGATGATCGTTTTCTTCCTGCTATGCAGATATGATGACAATTTGTTCCACCCCATCAAAGTTCCAGCTTTGATCGGGATGCAAATATAGTTAAGCCAGTTGCTAGGTGTGGATTGTTCTGCACAAAAGAGATTTTGAACTGATATTCAGTCAGGTTTCACCCCCCTTCCTCTTTGAATCATATGATGGGCTGCTGGGAAAATTGCAACAGCCAACTGTGCTTACTCTGTGTGCACAAAACACTGAAATCCACATTTTTCAATTTATACAGGAGCTTATTTTGATTCTCTAGAAAGTGAGTCTCTATAGTGAACACATCTGCCAGGAAAAGATCTGATATTGTTTACCTGGATGTGTATTGCTGTATGCAAGCTACTTGATACATTCCTCCCTCCCCTTTTTAAAAAAGGATATCCTATGCAAATAGCAACTAGGGCTGCATAAAATATTTGAAATGGGTGTTTTGTAAAGTTCATTAACACAAACAATCACTGGAACCCTGACACAAAACTTTTCTCTTTAAAGTATGAGAGTAGTGTTTCTTTTACAATGCCAATACATCTGTTTCCAAACTGTCAAGGTATGAACAAAACTAATTTCTCTTGGATTATCAACAAAGGGAAACAGCTGGGCAAAGGGACATATATCAAAGTAGCTATGCAAGCTTTCCAAAAAACAGCCAACTGCAAAAAGATGTACTTTGCTTATGCTAAGGCAGGGCTGTCAAACTCCTGGCCCATTGCCGGATACGTCATGTGCTGGCCATGCCCGGTTTAGCGAAGGAGGGGCAAGTACCAATACGTCACATGATGCCACCATGGCTACATGAGTTTGACACCCCTGCGCTAAGGGGTTTTGCAGAGCATCTGTCTGAACATTTTTCCAATCCTAGAGGTTATTCCAGTGGCACCTGTAAAGGATGGTCAAAATCATGGATGGTCAAGGTAGCAAATGGAGCTCCACAATGTAAGCCCCAGACCATTTGTACATACATATACCTTCAAAAGGTGCAGGAGAAAACATAGTGGCATTCCCCAGAATATGGTTGATGTGAAACAGTAGTATGAAGAGCACCATAAAAATAAAGGTGATTATGTGTTATCCTAAACCAGTGCTTCTCAAACTTGGCAACTTTAAGATAAGTAGACCTCAATCCCCAGAATCCCCAGCCAGAATACTGGTCTGAATTGAATTCCACATACTTTGAAAGTTGCCAAATTTGAGAAATTTTGTCCTAAATCCTTGATTCAAAAGACTACTGGGAGAAAATTACATGCTTTAGAAACAGAGTACTCCTTCAATCCAAATGGGATTTTCTATGCATGCACACGGCATTTTATACACTCTATGCATATGTAACATAGGAACAGGATGTTACACATACGTCTTGTATGTATGTGCAATTTGGCAAATAGTATTTTGCACAAGCACAGGAGCATACAGTCAACACAGAGATGTTATTCATTGCATCTGGGATCTGCTAAACAGAATTGTTACACTGGGATTTATTTTGGTTATCCAAGCTTAGTCTATGGTATAAGCTGTTTATAAATGCTTCAAAGCATCTTCAGTTGTTTCACTTAACAGTAAGAGCCATAAAAACAAAGCAGAGAGATTTAAAGACGGTGTGGTCCTCATAAATCAATTCCACACTCTTGCATACCAAAAGCTTATTCTGTGTAAATGGTTTCCTTTGAACATTCTGTTCAGTGGATCTGTGACGCATCTTTTAATGTTACTACAGATGACTAATAATGGCACGGTGGAATCTGAGGAAGCGAACACTTTAACGCTGGAGGACATTTCTGATGATGATATAGATCTGGACAACACCGAAGTAGACGAATACTTCTTTCTACAACCTCTGCCAACAAAGAAACGAAGGGCACTCCTGAGAGCCTCCGGAGTCAAGAAGATTGATGTGGAAGAAAAACACGAGCTGCGAGCCATCCGTCTTTCAAGAGAGGACTGTGGTTGCGATTGTCGAATCTTCTGTGACCCGGAAACATGTACTTGCTGCCTTGCGGGCATAAAATGCCAGGTGAGAGGGCTTCACTTATGGGATTCTTCACCAAAAGGCAGCTCCAAGTGTCTTATTTTCAAAAAAAGGAAGTATATCCTCCCCATTCACACTCACTGAGGTGTTCTAAAGACAGGCACTACTCTATTATCCCAGCTACAGGAAGTTTCAGCTAGAGTTGAAACCTAAGGAGACCGGTGAGTCATTTGTCCCTCCAGGTATTGCTGAAACAAATCCCAACAGTTGAAAGCATATCCACCATTAAGGGAACCAAAGAGTAATTCAGTATAATCTGGAGAAACATGGACTCTGTGTGCAGCTATACATGGGAAAATACAATAAAGAAGATATAGCATAGCCATAAAACAGATAGCCCAGGTTTGGGCTAAGAGCTGTTTTCTTCAACTCGGTGGCCTTCTGATATATTGGGTCTAAAGCTCTCAGAATTCCCATAAGCATAGTATTGTTCCATCACAATTTAAGGCAGCAGGTTAGAAAAGGTTAAACTTAAAGCAGGGATGTCAAACTCGATTTCATTGAGGGCTGCATCAGGGTTGTGTTTGACCTCAAGGGGCTGGGGGGGCATGTGGCCAGCTCGACATTACTCGTGTCCTGACGGCCTCCTGCAGCCTTTGGCCAGCAAAAATTGAGCTCGTGGGGGGGCACACGTAAAGAACTGGACTGTGGTGCCTCTGACAATGAAAACAGAGCTTGGGGGGGGTTGCACGTGAGCCCCCCTGACCTCCGTTTTCACTGGCAGAGGGTTGCAGGAGGCCATTGCGACCAAAAATGGAGCTCAGGGAACCACACATGACTCCCTGACCTCTGTTTTCATTGGCAGAGGCACCACAGGCCGGTCCTTCCCTTTCCAGGGCAGCCCCACAGGCTGGATCTAAGCACCCCATGGGCCAGATGTGGCCCGCAGATCTTGAGTTTGACACCCCTGACTTAAAGGTTCAGAACCCCTTTTCTGTTAGAGTTAGGGTTCTCCTGAGTTACATTTCAGCAACGTAGCTTCTTGGATCACCAGCATGACTCGGAAGTGCTGTGATCACATGGGCAATCCAGGAAGTGCTGATGGAACATAAGCTTTCTGGAGAAGAGTTCCATTCTGTTTCCAGGTTTTAAAAAAGAGACTTTGTCCATCTTATAAACATCATAATGGAAATAAAACCAGCTTCTTCCCTACCTTTGCATGAGGGCTAAAAAAGAGAACTATTCATAATGAGATTTCATATGAGGCTGTTGTTTATACTGCTTCTAGATCTATTTGGAATGAAATATCCAAATTCACCCACACTAATCAATTATGAGAAAAGTGGAGATTGATCAGCAAGTGAGATTCCCACTTCCTTAATTTCTGGAGAATAACTTCATCCTACCTATGAATGTATAGTTTGTTTACAGTTAACTGAAAAGACCTACCAGCTTGAATATCTGAAAAAAGAACCTAGTTCTGCAATTTAGCAGTCACCTGGATTAATCCTAAATGTTGGCATAACCATGAGAAGTCATTAGACCAGTACAATAAGGAGGGGATGGTGATGCTAGAGCAGAACAAAGGGACAGGGGGTCTCATGGCCCATTTGTCATTCCTTAACCAGGTCGCGCTGTCATTTGTCTCACAGCCACCTTGTCTTCAGTAACTGGATTCACTGTCCGCAGGGAGCCATAATGTGGTTTGTGTGTTTTTGGCTCGGTGTGATCTGTGCAAGCCATTCTCATTTATAAATCATAATTTCTAATGAAGTATGAAATATAGCTCCATTTAAGAAAACAAACAAACCAGGGCTTAGTGCAGTTTGCAAAGCCAGACAGGTCTCTCTTTCCAACATCTCTTATCTGGATTTTTTTTCCCTGCCAGAAACCGATGTTGTAAAAGCAGGTAATTAATTTATTTCATATATCAATCCTCCACAAGGCTTCCGGGGCAATTTTCTTTGATGAAGTTTCTTGTTTGGCTAAGAGTTTCTAGCTTGTCAGCGTTGATAGTGCTAACCAAACAGCTAATCCATCTTTTTTTTTTCTTTCCTAAGGTGGACCGTATGTCTTTCCCATGTGGTTGCACTAAAGAAGGATGCAGCAATACAGCCGGCAGAATTGAATTTAATCCCATCAGGGTTCGGACTCACTTTTTGCATACTATAATGAAACTTGAATTGGAGAAAAACAGAGAGCAGCAAGTTCCTGCGCTGAACGGCTGCCACGCTGAGCTCAATGCTCACAGCAGTGCAATGGGCCCCACCTCCCACCCCCTGGAATTTTCAGTCCCAGAGAACTTTGAATTAGAGACTGAACCCAGAGCTGCGGTGATGCATTTGCAGTCGGCAGATGACTTGGATTGCGCTGGAGAGGAAGAGGAGGAGGAGGAAGAGGAGGAAGAGGAGGAAGACGCAAGTAGTTTTTGTAGTGGAGTTACAGATTCCAGCACACAGAGTTTAGCACCTAGCGAAACAGATGAAGATGAGGAGGAGGAGGAAGAGGAGGAGGAGGAGGAAGACGAGGAGGAGGAAGACGAGGAGGAAGAAGAAGAAAAACTAGATGAATGTCTGGAAGGCTTGGGTGTTCATGCTGATGCAGGCCAAGCTCTCCCTTCTGTTCTTTGCTATTCAGACAGCACTGTCATGCATGAAAACCAGCCAAAGGCACTTTCCTACTACCCGAGTTCCACATCCTTGTATTACCAAATAGAGAATCACAGCCCTGGCACTCCTAACCAGATTCGGGAAACTTACTCTGAAAGAGAGACTGTTAAGAACGGGAATCTTTCTCTGGTGCCTTATAACCCAACTTCGGAACAGTTTGTGGACTACGCGCGGCCCTCAGAGGAAAATTATGGCAGTTCCCTGTATCCCACTTCAAACCCATCTGTCATTGTTTGCTGCTCTTCGTCAGAAAGCGATAATGTTGTTCCATGTAGCAGTTTATATGCTGAACATCGGCCAAGGCATTCCCAAGTGGATTTTCCTACATACTTGAAAAGCCCTTCGCAAGATGGATTTGTATCTACTTTGAATGGTGGCACTCACCTCCCGGAGCGTCCCACCGAGAATTCACTCGGCCTTTCAGAAAAGAGCAGACTACATGAAGAGTGTATCAAATCTCCCGTCATGGAAACAGTACCTGTTTAAATTTATTTTAGGGACTGAATCGCTCTAGATTTCAAAATGCATTCTATTTTAATTGGATTTTCCTGGAAGCGTTCTCATTATTATTTTTTCTCTCAGCAGTGGAAGTAAGGGGCAAGACTGTGGTTAATGTTTTGATTTTCTTTTTCATTGTGGTTTATTAGTAAAGCTCTCTTGGCTGTGGCCATTGCACAAAAACAGTTTGTGTAAAAAAGTAAACTTTTATAAAAAAAAAATAGAATGGTCCTTTGATAGAAAATACCCAGATTTTAAAATCACACACACACACACACACACACACATATATATATATATATACACTCTTAAGTTTTCGCAGGTACTTACATGTATGGTATTCAGCTTTGTTCGGGTATTTTCCCATGTCATTATAGTTGTACTTTTAAAGTTGTAGCAACATTTCAGCAGAATCTCATTAGAATCACAGTTGGCTAACCCCAAATTTAAAACTGAAACGGCTGTAAAAGTCTGACTTACAGACGAACCCAATACAGAAGCCTGATGATGGCAGATGAGATTCTGCTGAAACATTGCTACAACTTTAAAAGCACAACTATAATGANGCAGATGAGATTCTGCTGAAACATTGCTACAACTTTAAAAGCACAACTATAATGACGTGGGAAAATACCTGAACAAAGCTGAATACCATAGATATCTATATATATCCACATCCACATGCATATAGTACAAAAATGGCCCGTGTGTTGATTTATGCTGGGCTCTCTAACTTACAACTACTTCTTTTATTGTCGGGCTTGTGCAAGATAATAAAAACTTTACTTTGGATTCTTTATATTTAGGGTATTAAAATATCACTCCTATTTGAGGGTGATGACTTTTTAAATATAAATGTGACTGCAAACAAAAAAAACCTGAATTATTCAGTAATGTATTTGTTTATTTATTGTAGCTTAGTACTCATAACTTGATAAAAATGAACCTCTTGCTCTTTGGAGCAGAACAGCACAATGAGATTTCATTAGGCAAATTGCCTTTGTGAGGGTAGTACATTCGATCATGAGCCCTGTTCTCTGATCTGCACTAGGGACTATTTGTATTTGTAATTTAGGAATGTAGAGAGGACATACCACTTAGTCATTTTGGTGACACTGATGTGGTGTTTGTGTTGCGATTGCTGCCCTGTCCCCATCTCAAGGAGAGGACAATATATAAGATTTTTCTAAATTGCAGCTAGTGGCAGCTACATTTCTAAAAATGTGAAACGTAGGACAATCCTTAGATTTTCAGGGGTCGAGAAAAGCAGCGTTAGCATTATAAGGAAATTGGGTTATGTTTTGTTATTCAATTGTCTTTCTCCATTCTTTTCAATCCATAAACTGTTCTGGATAAATGCAGAATATTAAATAGGAACAATATCCAGCCAGACTTCTTCAGATGTTGCCGTCATTTCCCCCCACTGGCCATTTTTCCTTCAACCGACATATTTTTCCTTAAACGGCAACCCCTCACATTGGTGAAGAACTTTGCTTGTCAGAAAATGGCGGCTCTACAGCAGGCATGTCAAACTCGCGACGACACGTCATCATGTGATGTATCTGCAACTTCCCCCCCCTTCGCCAAACCGGGGGTGGGCGTGGCCAGCATGTGACATATCCAGGCCACGGGCTGCGAGTTTGACACCCCTGTTCTACAGGATGGCTTGGGCCCTCTATTAAATAAGAGCATTGCTGAAGCCTTTCCATGGTTTTATCTTCATGTAAAGCCAGAATGTTATATTTTTTATGTATTAAAATTATCATCCCGATGTATAAAGTGCTCAAGTGATCTTCACAGTCGCTTAAGAACTAATCCAGAGTGAATGACTGAACCAAGGTTATCTCTGTTTGGGAACTCTGTGACCAATAAGGGATTCAATATGGGTTCTTCTTGGGGTGTCTTTTCATCTCCTTCAAGCTCTAGATCCCACTGGCATTCTGTCTCTCTGCTAGCCCTGTAACCATTTCCCCTGCATACAATAATCGTGTGTGCAGAGTCACATGGGAACATGGAAGCACAGTGCTAATGGAAACGATCCAGAGATATCAAAAGGGAATGCCTTCAGTGGAATGTCACATTCCACTGCTTTTGGTGGCACTTCCTTGCAATTAACTTTTAATGGGCTGTGTGCTTTGTGCTCTCATCCCAGGGCAGCTTTTGTGTGAGTATCTCTTTTTTGTTGTCCTTAAACTAACAGTTTGGTGTAGCAGCTGTGAGTAATCTTAAAAGACTGTTGTTTCTTAAATGTTGCATCTATTCCTTTTTTTTTTTTTTAAATCCAGGGATAAACCATGCAAGAATTTTCAGCAATTCTCAGAAATAATTTCACTCTGCATTTCTTTAGCCAAATAAATTAATTTGGAAAAGAATGGCATTACACGGGTGTGTGGAGAAATTCCATGAGTTCTGAAAAAGAGAGAAGACACCCAGAATCGGTAGGGATGGAGTTTCTCATTTGAGTGTGTTTTGATTCGCAATAATCTCCAAATAGGAAAGGTATTAGGATGAACTGGAATCAGTAGGCATATTTCAGCCATTATTCTCTCTTGTTTTTGAAAAAGACTTGAGATTTGAGTGAATGTTCCTTCAGAGCTTTTCTATCATTAGTGTATGCAATTCACAAGTGTTTCATCATTGTAGGGAATTAAGGAACATTGTCGGCATGGGAACTCTGTGGAGCTATTACAGTTCAGTAAGCTTCACAGATTAACAGAGTTGGGAGGGACCTTGTAGGTCATCTAGTCTAACCCCCTACCCAAGCAGGAGATCCTACACCATTTCTGACATATGGCATTCCAATCTCTCCTTGAAAGCTTCCAGTGATGAAACTCCCACAACTTCTGAAGGCAAACTGCTCCATTGGTTGATTGCTCTGTCAGAAAATTTCTCCTTATTTCCAAGTTGAATCTCTCCTTGATCAGTTTCCATCCATTATTCCTTGCCTGGCCTTCGGATGCTTTGGAAAATAGTTTGACCCCTTCCTCTTTGTGGCAGCCCCTCAAATATTGGAAGACTGTTATCATGTCTCCCCCGGTCCTTCTCTTCACTAGACTAGCCATGCCCAGTTCTTGCAACCATTCATCATGTTTTAACCTCCAGTCCCCTAATCATCCTGGTTGTTCTTCTCTGCACTCTTTCTAGAGTCTCAACATCTATTTTATACTGTGGTGACCAAAATTGGATGTAGTATTCTAGGTTGGTCTTATTAAGGCTTTATAGGGTGGCATTAGTACCTCACTTGATCTTGATTGTATTCCTCTGTTAATGCAATTTACGACTGCATTGGCTTTTTTGGCTGCCGCCGCACACTGCTGGCTCATATTTAGCTGGTTGTCCACTAAGACTCCAAGATCCCTCTCACAGTTACTGCTATTGAGCCTGGTTTCACCCAGACTATATGTGTGCTTTTGTTTTTTCTTGCCTAGGTGTAAGACTTTATTTTTCTCTACATTGAATTTCATTTTGTTAGATATTCTCTGAACTGGTTGTCCTCAATAGATCCAAATTATAAATATCCACTTGTGTCTCTTTTCTAGATTTCAACAACAATATTTATGAATGTCTTCCTTCAAGTTATTCACATACCAGTTATTCTGGTACATGTCCATTCTTTAAAGTGGCAATGTATGAAGTTTTAAATGTAGGCTAAATGTCCCCTGAAAATGGTGGTTTCAAGTACAGCACTCCATCTCTTCTTTGGATAATTTTGTTCAAAAAAATTACTGTGGAGGAAGGGCCTTTGCATGCTTAGCTCAAGAAGATTCCAACCATATCAAAATACATTTTTATCTCACTGCAGTCTTCAGTCAGACTTTACCATTGATCTCAGCAGAAGCCTCCACAGCTTTATTTCTGGAAGTTTCCCACTTCTAGGAATGATCCTGGCAGCAGCAGCCACCATTGCCAAGCATGCCAGCTGACCCTTTATTTTCCTTGTAGCAAGCGTGCTACATCCAAATTACTTTGAATTGGGAGCGGGTGTTAATCCTTGGTGGTTCTTAACTCTTCTATTTCCTCACTTACTACAAAAATGAGGCTTTATTCCATATTCTTGGCATGTGCTCACTGAAGGTGATCTTTGGGCTTGAATGTTGATTCCTATCTTTTTTATTGATCATATCCTTTCTCATTATTTTTAAACATTCCAGCCACCTGGTCAGCACTGGATGCATAGCAACAAACAGATGACACTTGGATGTCCAAAAGGACAAGTTTTGCTGACTTCTTATTCCTAAGATTGGATCCTGCCACATTATCCTGGGACATGTATATTCACCTTCATTCGATAAAATCCTGTCATGTAGATTCAACAGGACGAGAGTCAAGGTTGAGTCAGTTCAGAGCTCTCATGCCCCAGATCATCTGCCAATTGTTTATATTTGTTTAAATGAGAAAGTGCGTAGATTTGTCAGTCATTGAGGTACAAGAGAATGGCTTGGATAAATGATTAGTTTGGGACAAACTTTGCTTATCCCCAAGCATAAGATTTATAAAACATTAGAGGTTGGTTACAGTAGTTATAAATACTATTTTTGTGGCTTTGTTTTTAGTACCTAGGCGTATAATACAAATGACTTTACTACCATAATAAATGATCAATATTTTCTAAACTCTGATCCAGTAGGACTCAGGACCCTTCCACAGCAGGCCCATTTAGAAATGGGTGAAGTGTTAAGTGTGAAAACTGGAGATGGATTTGATTTTCCTTACATTCATCTATCTGCCAGCAGGCTCAAAATGAAAAGGAACTGTATACAAATTGTTCTTTGTGGCTGAGACTGACTCAGTTCATCTGGATTCACACAAGCAAACTCTGCATGTTTGGAAAGTCCCACTGTTTTTAGTACGGGGATAAACACATTTTTGGCTGTATTTCATCACTGTGACTTTATCCACTGTTAATTTCCGAAGGAAACTTTAGATGCTTGTTGTGATGTAAAGAATATAAATAATGTGGCTAGAAACTACAACCTTATTTGTAATCTGAACAGTGCTAAGGCAAAGTCTGATGGTACATAAACTTTGCTAGTGGTTTCTCACATGATTACTGCCAACATCCATATATCATGAAGCTAAACAATGTAGCTTCACAAAGTACATGCCCATTACCAGTATGAGGAATTAAACCAGAGTCAGGCAACCTAATACACACAAATCCACTGTACCCCCAAATGCTTTCCTTGGTAACTGTGAGGCTACTGAACTGTCTTTTATTTTCCTTACAATGAAATAATAAATACATAGATACCCAGATTGTATAGTACAAAGTAAAGCACTGGGGCCTGACCTCATTTTTTTTTTTACAAAAATACATTTGTGTTTAATGGATGTCCCAACTGGATGATGTAAGAGTTCTCTGGAAAAGTTTGCTTTTTGATAAATGGGTTTCATGTGTCTAGAAAGGCCCACTCATGGCAGTTACTTTTATAAGTTGCTTGCTATAAACTCTACTATATACTTTCAGCCAAAAAAAATTCCCATTTTTCAGATTGTACTGCACTGTGTGGGGAAAAAAAATAAATGATCATCTCAACGTAGAGCACGGGTGTCAAACTCGCACCATTAACCATGATCATGACATATCATGTTTTTCCACTTCACAGAGCTGGGTTGGGCGTAACCTACACGTGATGCATCCAGTCTGTGGGCTGCCAGGTTGACACCCCTGGTCAAGAGACTACTAGATTGAGGAAGGTTGCCCTTGAGGTTATAATGTAATATAGAGCCAGTTTGGTCTAGTGGTTAAGGCCCCGGCTAGAAAGTGGGAGACTATGAGTTCAAGTTCTGCCTTAGGCATGAAAGCCAAATGGGTGACTTTAACCTAGTCACTTTCTCTCAGACCAACCCACCTCGCAGTGTTGTTGGGAAAACAAGAAGAAGATGCATTGGATATGTTTACAAATTATTTGTAAAAATGATAAAGATGAATATAGCAATAGCACTTAGACTTATGTACCATCCCATAGTGTTTTACAGCACTCTCTGAGTGGTTTACAGAAGCATATTTTCCCCAACAATGTGTGTCTTCATTTTACCGACTTTGAAAAGATGGAAGGCTAAGTCAACCTTGAGTTGATTAGGATTGAACTCCTGGAAGAGGGCAGAGTTAGCCTGCAGTACTGCAATCGAACCACTGCGCAACCAGGGTTAAAATATAAATAAATATCAAGCAAAAAGGTGCAAGGTGTCAAATATAGATGTGTCCAAAAGGGACTTTTGACAAAAGCCTTTGTTTCTGCAGTCATCTTTGAGCAAATATTTACATTTTTCAAAGATCTTTCTAAGCAGTCACAAAGTTATGTTTCCATCTGTGGAAGAAAGTGGCAAAAGATTTTCAATTTGTTGTCAAGTAAATTGCTGGAGGTACCCATGTAATTACTAAGAGTCAAGCAGGACTTAAGGGAGACTGTTTTTTGTTTTTATATATTCATAAGGCTTTATTTATAGCATAAGGCTGGTATCAGATAGTAATTCATAAAATAAAATTGAATAAAATAAAATGAAAATTTTAATTACAATAGTGAAAGCAAATAGAAATTAAACTCACAGAGTGAGAGATAGAATAAAAAGTGCAAAAAAAGAAAAAGAAGATAGATAATGAAAAAGGAAATTAAAGAAATGACTGCCGATCTCATCACAAGCATAAACAATCTTCACCCCTATAAAATTACAAATTCTCTTCTTTCCATAATGCTTCCATATGCAAATCATAAATCCTCATTTTTTCAGTCTTAATGTCAGCAAAAAGTCCATAAAAGGTTATCAGAGCTTTATAAAATGTCTCATTTTAACCTTGGTCAAACAAATCAACTTTATATTCCTTCCTTTTGCTTCTAACAATCTTGATTTTTAATTTATTCAGATGTTGACATAGGATTTGATTTTATTCTATTTTTCTCCATCCAAAAGATTTCTTGAACACTTTAACAAACATTTTGTAAATTCAATAAAAAGTCATTATCAAGATTGTTCTCTTGCTTTCTTAACTTTATTTTAATTTTCAAAACTTTAATATAGTTATTTTGTATATCCAGTAAGAGCTCCTTGTCTGGATCACTTTCTTAACCACTTTCATCTTTTGTGTTTCTGCTTTAGCTACCTTTTCTGTCTTATAATCCACATTTCTGAAATTATCTATTATTTTTGGTTCTGATATTTCTACATCAGAGAAAATTTGTTTCAATCTATCATATCTTCATTAATATCTTTTGGACATAGTATCGTCATAGAATCAGATATCACTACTAATATTGTAGCTGTTAATTTCTGACCCCATTGTTCAAAAGTCTCATGGAGGGTTAACCAAGGTCAGTGTTTTATGTCATTTTGTAAATCCCTTTGCTAACCAAAAACAGAAGGTTGCCCTTCCCTCTTTTTTGCTTTTCTGCCTGGGATATGTAGTCCATATGTCTTATTTTTGTCATCATAAAATCATCTCAAAATTTCATATGACTTAGGATAGCTAAAACACTTTCTTCCCATGAAAGTCTGTTTATATGATTATTTCCAAAACTTTTAGTAAAAGTTTTAATATTCTCAATTCATCTGGATCCTTAACTCATTTATAACTTTCTTGGGTCAAAATCCTGTTTAGTTTTTTGCCATTTATATTTCGGGTTCTTCAAATTCTTAAGCTTGTAGTTAATTTTTATTTAGTTCAGGAATTAAGATAAACTCACCAGGCGGCTTTTCAAGGTTGTTGTTCTGAAGCTCTGATAGCCTTACGGTAATAAGGCAATTTCCAAAAGTTTAGTGAACCCAGTATCTTTTAAAAGGCTCTGCGGTTGAGACTGATGGTTGTTCCCTTCATTTCCTGGCACTCAAACCCATAGAAGACAAATGTCCTATGATCTCCTCATGAGGAACAGCCATCTGGAGCATATGTGGGTAATCTCCCCTCCTCCTTATCTGGAGAAGTTCTATAGAACCAGTGTACTCGTCAGGTTTTTTTTGTCTTTTTCCACAGTTGCTTCTAGTCTCTCAGGGATGACTAGTTCACCATGCTTCTCTGTAAGTTTCCTTGATAAGAATATATCTTCACGTACCTCCTGGAGATTATTTTGGCACAATATAACTTTTAAAATTCTGTGTTAACCTTGCCAGAAGAATACAATTTCAGCCTCATTTCTTGTAAGCTGCTATTATCATCAACAAACCTTGGATCTCAAATGGGGACATGCAGGTAGATCCTGCAAAGCTCTAATGGAACACATCCAGTTGAATCCTTCCAAGTTTCATCTCCTGCAGTGAAAGCTATTTACCTGGCTTTGAGCAGGCAAAGAAAACTGTAGGATTGGAAAAGAAGGTCAGTGGATTTAATTTTAGAGGTTAAAACTGAACATTCTATTCGTTTGGTTTTTTACAGTTCTTTCCAAAAAAAAAATCTTTTTCCTCCCTGCAAATCAAGCATTCTCTGCATGTAGGTTTAATCGAGTGTTTTCAGCTTTTTCTCGAAAGGCAAGTTCCTAGGCAACACAATTTTTGCTTGTTCAAAGCCACAAGTCACAGCACCATAAGAACTTCAATTTAAATCTTGTATTATTTCAGACTCTCTATTTTCCAGGACTGCCACATTAATTTACCTGGTGCAGAGCAATTTCAGCTACATCTTAATTCAGTCACTTAAATTACACATGCCTCTACAGCCACATATATGCTATGCAGCTTGAAAAAATGCAAGTGAAGCGTTTTACATTCTTTGCAAAAAAAAAATTAAAATAATGGCTGTCATTTTTTTAAAAAAAGTTTTGTTCAAGAGCCAGAATTCACTATTGTGAAGTCAACTTGCTCCCCTGTTACAATTTTTTTTTTGGCATTGATGGCTGTTAAAAAAAAAGAAAGCATTCTTAGGAGAATGGACACTACTAACATATGTACCCAGGCACTTTGCAAGAATTACGGTTGATGCTGAATCACTCTACAAGTAGTGCTTGACTGATGACCACAATTGAGCCTAAAATTTCTGTTGCTGAGACAATTAAAGTGAGCTTTGTGACTTTTCTTGCCACAGTTAAGTGAATCAGTGCAATTGTTAAGGTAGTAAAACAGTTGTTAAGTTACTCTGGCTTCCCCCCCCCCTTGAATTTGCTTATCAAAGGTCGCAATGATCACATGATCCTGGGAAACAGCAACCATCNAAAACAGTTGTTAAGTTACTCTGGCTTCCCCCCCCCCTTGAATTTGCTTATCAAAGGTCGCAATGATCACATGATCCTGGGAAACAGCAACCATCATAAATAAGAGCCAACTGCCAAGCACCCGAATTCTGATCACATGACACATGATGCTGCAACGGTTTTATGTGTGGAAAAATGGTCATAAATAACTTGTTTCAGTGCCATTGTAACATCAAACAATCACTAAATGAATGGTTGTAAGTCAGGGACTAGCCTTATATATACATTAGCAAAGGAAAATGTTCATCTAATTCATTTTGACAATAAAAATAACTCGGGTTTATTATTGGCAACCCATGAGGTGGATTATTTGCTTTAGGTTCTTTTTAATTGAGGCATGGCACATACATAAAATGCATCTCTTTTGAAATGCTTTCAGTGTAAAGGAGGACAGTAGCAAGTCCAGTAACTCTGTGGATCTAACAGAGGCAGTTGTTAGCAATTGTTGGTGATTAAAAAAAGTATTTTTATGACCAGGCCTCATATTTAAGTCTGTAAAGCAAAAGAAAGCTGAAGTAAGATCATAAGCCGGTTGCAGTTTCTATTGAGTGACTGCTTTGTTTAATAACCAAATTGTGGGTCCCAATTGTAGTTGCTAAATGAGGACTTCCTGTACAACCTTTTTTTCCCCAGAAAAGACAAAGTATTGAAGTTTTAAGATAGCGGTGCAATTTACTTGAAAATTAAAAATAAAATTAGTAGTTTTCAGTTAATGAATTTCACAGCAGGTCAGAATGATTGTAGTTTTCCGACGTCATCTTTTCAGAGCTTTGTCTCCTGCTAAAGGTTCTAACAGAGTTATACTGTCCAAAATTCCTCCCCCTCCCAAAGACATTTATAGCATGACACTAGAACATGAACAAACCCAGAACATACATACAAGTTACAATTGACATTATCGTGCAACTTCCACAGGCTGATTTAATTTGCATTATCATTTGCAACTTCACGTACAAAAGGGTTAGTGTAGGTGGAAAAAACCCTAAACTATACCTTATGCTACAAACTTTATTTTATGCTGTATTCCTTCTGTATTTATATTTTCGGTATTTATGATGAATGATCTGTAATTTGATGTATTTAATGTGGCTTATTCTGCAATGTATATATTAAAAATAAGCATTTATAAGTCTTAAAATTAGGTTATTTTTTTTCTTAGTGGCATTCGTACTATGCTGTATTTTTATTATATATTGTACAATATATATATTTATTGTCCATTTGTTTGCAAAAAGTAAATCAGGTTTCTACGTTACATCAGCTATGTCTCTTTTGTACTAGAAGGGTGTTGTAAACTTTATCTGAATTTAAATTATTAATGTGTTTGAGAAGGTAGAAAGCTAATTCGTGGTCATCCAGATAGAGCCTTGAAATCTAGAAAATGTTTTTATCCTGACTAGAGTAGTCTCCTTTGCAAAGCTGTAAAACTATGAAAGGAAAAAGGTAGTTGGGCCATTGTGTGATGTATTTTTATTAGACTGCATATAGTCCACCAATTAGTTTTAAATTTGTTACACATACACAATAACCACAAGTTGTTTGTGGTGCTGATAAATATCCTACTCTTAAATATCATCTACACAAGATGTCCGCCACTGGACAAATCTGTGGTCAAGTAGGCCATACTGCTAGCAAGAAAGTCGCAACTATCATGGAATCATAGAAGATAAGAATGGGAAGCGACCTGAGAGCACATCGCCTCCGTCCCCACAGGCCCAATGCAGACATCTGCTACTATAGCTTCCCTGAAAAATGAGTATCTCCAATAAAGAGTTCACAATCAGCCATTCTGATCCGTTGTTGAATAGCTCTTAACCATTCAGAAATGTTTCCTGAAGTCCACCTGAAATCAATTTTCTTGTAATTTAATTTTCTATAATGTCATGCCCTCCTGGAACAACTCTGAACTCTTATGAAGAGAAATGGAACAAACCTGGCATATTTCGCCTTCAAAAAAAGGTCACGTGAAACCTGACATCTGCAGGGAATGGAAGATGGGCAAATGACACATGCAAGATGATGTAATTCCATCATCACGCATGTGTCCCTTTCGCATCCTTGTGGTTTGCTGTGGATCCTGCTGACCAAGGAAAGATTGGATGGCAATCTCAAGCACCAGGTCTTTCTTGCTCCGGGGAATAGGATATGGAATAATAGATTTAAATTCCAGGAAGCAACTGAAACGGAAAAATAACTTTTCTAACTATGATCAGTTTCCATACTATTCCACCTTTTTCCTCCCTGTTTCTGGAAACAGTGGAAGCAATTAACGATTGCTGAAAAGTTTAAGCCGAGGCTAGAGAGCCATCCATCTGTCTAGGATCCCTTGATATGGATTCTTGTAGTGAACAGGAATTTAGACTCAGCGGTCCATATGCTCCTTTCCAACTCTGATTTTGGGACTCCAGCTTATCCTTAGTGTGGGATGGCGTGAATCCCTTCTTTAAAATTAACTAAATACAGCTAATTTTTTTTCTGTTGTATTAAAACTTAATGTTCATTGTTAACCGCTGGAATAATCAGGGAGCAATTTCCCTATCATATAGGAAGAGAGTGACTTAAGAGTTATTTTTTTAAGAGCACATGATTATAATAAGAAAACATTAACCTACATGACCTAAAATGTACTATTTCTAAAATCCACTCCCCAAAGTGAGAAAAAATATCCAAGGTGATGGTTGAAAACCACCTGATGGATGATTATTTTTGCCTCAATAAGTATCCAATTACTAATGGGTTGGAACAGGAGACAAATCAAAATAAGGAAATTCCTTCTAAACCACCTGAGTCTGCAGGTACTATCACACTATATTTTCTTCCACTGACAGAAAATGTCTATCTCGACCTATCTATATCTCTGAAGTGCTTTGGAAATTGCCCCAGTGTTGCAGAACTTCTAATTTCATGGTTTTGAAGCAACTTCTTGCTTTGATTTGTGACTCTTTGATGGATGTGATGCAATCAATGCTCTGTTCAATCCCTTTGAAGTTTCACACAACAGCAGTTGCTTCTTCCCTCATCTCGTCCCCCTCTTTGTTCCCACTCCACATTACTCTCTTCTTCATTTTCTACCAAAATGCTCCAAAAGAATCCCCATTACTCCGTTGAAGATGATACAAAAAATGGCACCTGGCCAGTGACTGGCGTTGCTTAAACTAACAGATAATTCTAGCATAGTCTGAGAGATACTAAAAATGGCTCCTTGCTTTTCTTCTTTCACAAAATTGTTTGGGGAGAAGCTGGTAGGAGATAATTGAAATGGAATAAAGGACTGATACTATATCCCTGCATGGCCTTTTTTTTTTTTTTTNGCCTTTTTTTTTTTTTTTTGCCTAGAACGAGTTATATTTATTGATTTTTAATGCCTTTTTTACACCTGCAATTTTTGGACTCCAAGAGAGCTTTATTATGAAGCCATATGCTAGAAACAGGAAGCCTGGGTGCTTTCATTCAGGCATCCCAGAAATATGCTTTGGAAATTTGAGGCTCTTAGGGTTAAGCCTCAGTGGCAATATATCTTTGGCCAGTTATTTTCCACTTTACCTTGTTCAAACTGTGGTTCCACATTTCCATCAAGAAAGATAACTAGGGCTCATTTCATCAAAGGGAGAAAACTGTTTTTGCATTGATATATTATAAACATCAGATCCTAATCAGAATTTTTTTTATGCAATATGCATAGATTAGAAGCCATGGATTGCTGGAAATAACTCTGCAACAGTATCCTCCACTGGCTAATTAATTGAGCAAACATTGAGAATAACTCTTCTTTTTTAAAGAAAGCAGCAATATTTCTGAGCAGCTGCTTAATACTGAATAAGTTGAAAACTTTGATGCTGTTTTCCAATAATTAGTTTATAAATTATCCTGTAATCATTGTTTTTCTTACAAGTTGATTGAATCTGAAATAGTACTAAAATAAAAGTTTGTGGATGAGAAACTATAGTGAACAAAATATATATTTAACATTTAATAAGCCCTACATTTCTAATATGCTTTTCTCAAAATTATGCAAAGGAAAGGAACATACAACTGCTAAAAGAGTTCTATGTTTCACTTTAGTGAATTAGACATACTGTTCTATTTGAATTTAAGGAAATGCCTTTATTGAATGCAGAATAACTTTCCATTTGGACCATGTGGAAAGTCAGCCCATTTCTGTTTCTGAATGCTACAAGATACCTGTATCATATTCAGGATAATTTTAACATCAGGGCGCCCCAACTCCTAGGTCGTGACCCGATAACAGTCCACGCCTTGGGAACTGGACTACACACACACCGGGCAAGTGGGCAAAGCTTCATTTGTACACATACAAGATCAAGATTTTGTGCATGAAATCATCTCTCCCCCCAACTGTTGCCACTGCTGTCAATCCATGGAACCAGAAAGGTTGGGGGCCTCTGTTTAAAAAAAAAGTCTCCCTATTCATAATTGAACCATTATACTCGGAAAATCAAGGAACTGTAGTCCCAACCCATCTAAATTTCAACAGGCAGGGGAAAACTATAGACCAATCAGCCTAACATCAATATCCAGGAAGATACTGGAAAAGATAATATAAAACCCGATACTGCAATATCTAGAAAACAACTAAAGTATAACTAGCAGTCAGCACAGGTTTGTTAAAAACAAGATCATGCCAAACCAATCTCGTTTCATTCTTCAACACAGGTGACTAAATTAGTAGACCAGCAAAATACTGTGGACATAATATATTTAGAATTTCAGAAAGGCATTCGATAAGTAGACCACAACCTACTTCTAGTAAGCAGAAAAAAGTGGAATAGATAGCACCACCACGAGATGGATTCGCAACTGGCTGAACAACCATACTCAGTGAGTAAGGCCTCAATGGGTCTTACGTCTACAGGGAGGGAAGTAAGCAATGGGGTGCCACAAGGCTCCGTCTTAGGCCCAGGACTCCTCAATATCTTCATTAACGACTTAGATGAGGGATAGAAGGGAACTTACCCAATTTGCAGATGATACTTAGTTGGCAGGAATAGCTAACACCCAAGAAGATAGGCTCAAGATCCAGGTGGATCTTGACAGACTAGAACACTGGGCCTTATCTAACAAAATGAAATTCGTGTAGAGAAAAGTAAAGTCCTACACTTAGGTGAGATAAACCAGAGGTACACATATAGACTGAGTGAAAACCAGGCTCAATAGCAGTAACTGTGAGAAGGATCTTGGAGTCTTAGTGAAACCAGCTAAATATGAGCCAGCAGTGCGTGGGGGCAGCCAAAAAACGGTAATTTGCATGAACCAGAAGGGATACAGTCAAGATCAAGGGAGGTAACAATACACTCTATAAAAGCCTTAGTAAGACCACACCTAAGAATACTGCATCCAGTTTTGGTCACATTATAAAAAAGATGTTGAGACTCTCGAAATAGTACAGAGAAGGAGCACACCAGGATGATTAGGGGCTGGGAGGCTAAAAATATCAATGAACGGTTGCAGGAACCTGGGTTTGACTAGTTCTAAGAGAAGGACCAAGAGAGGACATGATAGGAGGTCTTCCAATATTTGAGGGGCTGCCCACAGGGAGGAAGGGGTCCAGCTATCTTCTTAAAGCACTTGAAGGCCAGACAAGAATAATGGATGGAAACTGAACAGGAGAGATTTAACCTGGAAATAAGGAGAAACTTTCTGGCAGAGAGAACAATCAACCAACGGAACAGCTTTGCCCTCAGAAGTTGTGGGATGCCATCACTTGAGACTTTCAAGGAGAGATATGATAGCATTGTCAGAAATGGTGTCGGGTCTCCCGCTTGGGTGGGGATTGGACTAGATGACCTAAAAGGTCCCTTCCAATCTTACTATATTATCTATTAAATGATATATAGGTAATCCTTGACTTAGCTTTGGTATAGAATTGGAAAATCTGATTTATTAAATTTATTGTATTAATATATTTAGCATTGTGTTTTAATTCCTATTCTATTCACAGCTTTCAGGAGACTCCTTACACCTGTTCTCTGACTTAATATGCAGTGAAAATATTCAACTACATCTGAATTTACCTTGCAGAACATCAGCTTAGAATTGGTCTCAGCACTAGATGCCACAGGTTGTTAATGTTTTGCCATTAGTTTTTATTATGCTCTTTTCAAGTGCCTTGAGCACTATGTTGTTTTCAATATTTGGGGATGCTTGGATTAAAGACACAAATACAAGAAACCACGATTCCAAAGTTAGCTGACATTAAAATTATTTTTATTATTGTTACAATACAGAATTAAAGAAGCACAATATATTACACAGAAGTAAAAACTGTTAGGAGTACAAAAAAAGAATTAACACTCTATCCTAAATTCACATTTAGACAGATACAAAACCACTGAGAAGGCAGGAGTGGAAGAACAAGCCTATTCTGGTTCTTGTGATAAAAATGCCACAATGAAATACCATGAAGGCTAATGATAGCCTCAGTTTATGGTTTTGGTTAAAAAATTCTGGAACTTCAAGTGTGGAAGAAGAGAAAATAGTAAGTACTTAACTTTCTGACTTAAACACTGCAACAAACAAGAAGGAAAGTTATATAAATAGAAAACCGTAAAACACACTTGTAAATAAGAACAGTGCTCTCATTTACACATCTGGCAAACCTCAAAATATATTTCTGCAAACTTCATCTGAACAGTAAACGTCTTTACTGTACTTGCAGAGCTGCAATAGATACTTTTTTTGTTGAAATACGCATGTATCTATTTAAGAAATATAGTTAAAAATCTTTTTATCTTCTGAAACTGCAAATATAATGGTATTTTGGCTGAAATATAAACACATTATCTGCTTTCACACAAACACAAGGTTGGCAACTATGAATCTGGTTACAGCTAATTTCATTTCCATAGTGAGCCTCTGTGACTCATCCTAGACAACCACTAGGACAATGAGAGTGGCAGACTTAAAGCTGCTGCAGTTCTCAGGAAAAACATTCCTTTAGGAGCATAATTGGGATGGGGCAAACACAAACTTTATCCTTGTTTTTGCAATACACTTTTGATACCATGCACAAACAAGTTTGTTTTTAATTTTGGTATAGCTCATTTCAATGATACCTTTCCTCAGCAATTTGCCCCTCACAATATAGCAGAACAATTCAGCCAGTTGCATATGTTATAACCTGCAAAATTTAGCTATAATTTTTTGCATGTTGAAATAATTGTGTATTGTGTGGCTCAATTAAAATAAAAAAGTGCTCCATCCTTTTGATGGAAGAAATTATTTGAACTTGCAATGTTCTTATATTAGCCCTTTATCATATAAAGTTCATATCTGTTTGAGTATACAACAAGAGAATTAAAGAGGTAGGAACTGAAACTGCAAACACAGAAACCTAATTTGTACAATAATACAAAAATAATGTATTTCTATATAATTTTCAAACTGGTAATGTATCATTTCAAAAGAAGTGCCGGACACTTTTTCTTCAGCAACGCAAGCCTTTTATAATCGGTTTTAAAATCTTAAAGAAATGAATGCTATCCTTTCAAACATAGTGAACAAAGACACAGAGAAATGGCAACAGAAAATTTCAGAGCTTGTTTCATTCTCAAGCTCCAAAAAATAACTTAATCTTTTCAGAAGTGATGTTTTAAACAAATATACTATCGATTATAGACAAGCTAAATAGTTAAAGCAACGAACAGGAAAAGGAAATAACCACACTTTAAAATTATAAACAACTTCTATTAGGTACTCTTTGTCTACTGCTACATAAAAAATATTTAAACCTTCATTGACAATTTTGTTTAGTTGCTAACAAAAAGAATGTGTGTGTGGCTTTTGCCATGTAAAATATATGACAGACACATTGATCATCAAAACATAAGAAATTACATCCTGAAGATAGATATTTCATTAAAATGTATACTGAAAATGTAACTTCCAATATTCTGTAAACATATTAAACAGTTAAGAAACTAACGTGTTCTTCAGATTTATGTCGGTGGGGGGTAAACTCCTTAGAAATGTTTTATAATTCAATTGATTCAACGAAAGTTAAATCAATTAAATCTTGGAAGAACTATTGTAATTCCAATTTTTTGGTTTCATTATCATTAGCAGTACCTAATTTTCATGGCCAAAAATCCATTTCTGAAATAAGTCTGAGGGATTACATGATACCATACTTGGATGTTCTCTGTTTCCTGTAAGGCACATATTGGATGCTGCATTATACAACAACTGATCCTAGAATATAAAAAAAATATCAATTTTAGTCTATTTTCCCTAAATAGATTAAAGAAACATGCATGGTTTATCACTACAATTCACTTTTATATCAAGTAAGTATTTGGGGAAATTTGAACTTTATTGTCATACCTGCATGGGTAGTCCTTGGCTTATGACCAGTTCAGCAACTGACTGAAATCACAGTGATACTGAACTAAGGGACTTGTAACTGGTCCCCAAAGTTATACCCATTGCACTATCCTCTGGTCATGTGTGGTCAAAATTCAGGCCCTTGGTAGCTCACCTGCTCTTACAACTGCAGGGGGGCTTCAATTCCCCTATCTATGCTCTTTTGGCCCCTCTATAGTCCCTGTCCCTCCCCCAGCTGACATTCGCTAACTTCTTGCTCTGGCTGCTGACCAAGCATACTACCACTGCTGACTGCATGCTTACCCAGGTTGCGGATGGCAATTTCTTCATGTGACCTGGGGAAGATGGCCTCACGTGCCCAGCAGCTGCCTCATGAAGGATCAGCCAGACATCAGGAGGAGCAAGAAGACAGTGAATATCAGCTGGGGTAGTACAGCATGGGATGGCCTCAAAGCGCAGGGTGGTAAGGGGGACCATGGCTGGACTGGGCAGCTGCAGCTTTCTNTGCTGAGCTGCTGATCCAGACTGAGGCTGGGCTTTGTGTTGTGATTCAGGGGCTTCTTGTAGCCCCAGAGCTGTGGCAGACCAAGAAGCTCCTTTCACTGCACTGCTGGGCTGTGGCTTAGTGCTGCGGCTAAGGGGCTTCTTGCAGACCCAGATCCACAGCATACCAAAAAGCCCATGAACTGTATTCTTTCCATATCCTACATCGGCTAACACACGTGCATTCTCTTTCCCTGGCTTCCTTCAACAAGCATCACACTGCAGCAACACCTGACTCATGTGCAGCCTGCACACGAGGCTCCCCAGGCACCTTCAACCCCATCCCCCCAAAGCTTCCACTTCTGGGAATCCCCCTGCTTCTCACTTAATGATCTAGAGATCTGGAGTTCTGACAGCAACCGGGACCAATGTTCTTATGTAGTGCAATTCAGTCACATGATGTCAGGCTTACTACCATATTGCTCAGCAATGGAAATTCATTCCCAACAGAATCATAAGTTGAGGACTACCTGTAATGTGCTTCCTAGATTCCCTCTGCTCAACATTTTGTAGGCTTAGTGCTTGTTTGAGTGCCAAAGGAGATTTGGGCACACTATAGTTGCATACAGCCCCAGCAGCTTCCATGCAATCTGTGAACAACCTTTCACTGGATCACTGCCTAGCTTTTTTGGAAACAGCTGAAGAGTAGACCAACCAGTAGAATTCTTGGCTTGGACAAGGTTAGAGGGGAAAGGATGAGTACATGAGTAAGAAGAGATGCATTATGGTTGTGTGCATTTTTGCTTACAAGGATGAGAAAGTTGTGGATGTGAACCTTGAGGGATGCCCAACTCTGTAGTCTATTGTGTTTGATGGTGGGGGTTATTTAATTCTTACATAAAGCATCTCTACAATTTTGGGACGGCCACCTCGAGAATGTTTTCATAAGGCAAGTTTTGCACTAAATAAACATATTATTTTGTAGGAAAAAAATACCTTTTGAAGCTCCCATTTCTCTTCTTCAGGAGTCTTGCTATTCTTTCCTTTGAAACCGCATTCATGAAGTTGTGCTACTCCTTGAGAACTATGTAGGCATAGCTCCTTCTGAATATTGTGTCTAATTTCATGGTGTGCAGTGTACTCAAAATACTGTATAAACAAATGTCAGCCATCACTCAAAAGAATAATGATACAAATTCATTGCTCTAATTTCCAAAGAAATGTTAATCAAACTCCAAAATTGCATTTTGCAGGTTGTGTATTTATGTCACCAAAGAGTCATGATAAATAGAAAGGGTTAACTGCCTATAACATAATCCAGCCTTTCTCAACTGTTTTACACTGGTGGAGCCCTTGAAATAATTTTCAGGTTTCAGGGAATTCCTACTTAAAGATTGTCAAAATAAGAAAACTTCAAAATACAATCCAGGTTTAACCTATATAATTCATGCTTCACAATATTTATAACAAAAAAGTAGCAGATTGGCAGCTGAGTTGTTGCCTGTAAAAATTCTCACCACTGTAAGCACTAGAACTGAGTGGTGCGGTGTTTAAAAATATATTGTGTAATATTTTTCAAACTTGTGGAACCCCAGTTGAGAAAGGCTGACATCCTCTATTAAAGAGAGTCTGTTAATGCTAAAATATAATTTATTTCAAGATACACAAAGCAGAGAACTATGGAGAAGTATATATGTATCAATGGCATATTCCCAAGAAATTTATTTGTAGAGAACAGAGTTAGCCTGAAAGTCAGTGGAATATCTAATGAATCTATAATTTAAGATTTACTTATTGCTATTGAATTCTGAAAAAAGGACTGAGTTTTGCCGAAACTAGAGTGAAAGCCTTTTATAATACAATAGCAAACCAGAAGAGTTGGGGGGTTTTGGGCTTTGATATTTAGCAAATGCTTTAATAGAATAATAAGGAACATTCTCATCAGGTTTCATTAGTGCAGCATATTGACACATTCATTTTAATATATTATACTGCTCTTCAGCTTTTAACAAAAGCTGGCTGTGTGTCCAGGAATGCTCATTAGATATTCACCCAAGACTCAAAATAGGAGGTGGTTTTTACTACAAGGAAGAGCTCTCTGACCTCTCAGCATGAGATTTTAAATATGACAGGACAGATGACTCGGGCCTGGTTGTTCAATCACATAGTGGCTCTCTCCTTGACAGCAAAAACTTCTAGAGGAAAGGAAAAAAAGCAGAGAAGGAAGAGTCAAGGTTATCAAGTTTAGAAGACAGGAAAGACAGAATAGAAAAAAGGCCAGAGAGCTGAAGTAGAGGCAGAAACACAAAAGGAACTAGTGGTAACATGGTCAAAAAGAAATTTAAAGAAATCAGAATCAAAGCTATTAGGGCAGTTATTAGAAGATATATATTTGCTCTGGAATTGCCCTGACTTAAGCAGCTAAGGGGAGCAGTATACTGTAGGAGACCAAGGTACCTTAAAGACTGGCTTCTCCCAATACTTTCTACCTGCCCAGTTTGGTCTAGTAGACTGGGAATTCTGTTGGTTCCACCAGCCAGGGAATGTCAGCTGGTGGGGACCAGAAGGCATGCCTTCTCAGAGCAAACCTCTGCCTTTTAGAACATTCTTCCTTTGGAGCTCAGGATGGCCTCCGGCTTTTTAGTTTTTTGTAAAGCTTTAAAGATCTGGCTATGTGCCTGAAACTGAGGTCCTGAAAGTGCTAGTGGCCTTGTTACCTGGTTGCAGTGTTAATTGTTTCATAATTATGAAGAGAACTTTCAGCTGCCCATATGTATAATTTGTAACTGTTTTTGTGTTTTAATTATTATATTGTTTGCTGCCGAGAGAAAAATGGTTTGACATGTCCACTATAGAAACTAAATAAATAAATACTTCAGGTGTATGTAGGTGTGTGTATATGTGTATGCTTTGCTACCATTTTTTGACAGGTGCAATACACAATCTCCTAGTTAACAAAAGATTGCCACCTATCATTTTGATTTTTTTCTGGCATGACATATTATAAAGAAATGGTGCATTGTTAGTCCATAAAAGCATTCTGTGGGAAGCTCAGGTTGTCCAGATCTCCTTAGGCGATAAACTTTGACTTCCTTGCTAGTCAAGAAAGAAATGGGGGCTCCCCATACATTTCAGCAAAGCGTTCAGCAAAAGCCATTAAAAAATCCTTTAGCAAGGCCTTCATTAAATGACTATCATTAAAAAATCTACAACAGAATCTTGACATGTTTGCTATTATTAAAATGTTTTAAAAGCATTATTGTGTTAATTACAATATCTAAACAATGGTTTACCCATGGTTAAATTCTGTAGTTCAACTAACCCAATTTTCTGGTTCACACTGAATCAGGAATTAACCTTGCCACCTGGAGTTAATGCAATACATCAGACTAAGATGTAGATGGTGAGTTGGTAAGGGATGCAAAGATGCTATTGTATAGGTAAAAATGTAATTGCATACCAATTAAGCATACAAAGTAATTTGACAATAATTCCCTATTCCTTGGGAATCCTTTCTACACCAACTTTTCTACTGTGTTCCAAAATATTCTAAAGTTATCTTAACAGATAGCTTGAAAGATTTTCTGGACAGAATAGTCACTCGTTTGACCTAAAAGAGCACTGAAGACCGATACTATTGTGTCTACAGTACTGGAAAATACTTGTTTCTATAGATCTTGTGGTAACCAGACAGTGAGAACTTTAGAAAAGTACTGAAAGAGTATAAAGTTGTATGGACTACCTATGTAGACACACACACATACACACATAATTTTACCTGGTTTCCTCCAAGCCCATGACAGGTATACATTATTAGTGGCTTGCCACCTGAATTATTTTCTCCAACATCCAAACATGCTCTTCTTCCAATATTTTTTAGCTAAATAGAAAGTTGAAATGGAATCATATCACTAGGGTTAACTACAATACACAGATGGTTTCATCTGTGGGTGATGTGTTTCAGAGTAACAAAAGCTTGAATGAATGGAAATTGGATTTCAAAATTTATAATCATCCTTTTCTCCCCATGAAAACTTTCTTCCTCTTCCTCCCATAGAAAGTACTTACATAATATACCTGTGTTTGCTTTTTCTTCTCCTAGTGTCTCAGCTTAGTCACAGGGCTCTACATGATTTCTGCACAGCAAATGATGCAGTTATGGAACACTTTGTTTAACTGATGACTAAGAGAGTCTTCTCATTTGCACATGGTTCATGTCAGCTTATTTATTCTGTGTGACTCTTTTATATACTCAGTGAAGAGGCCTCTTGATTGTGCTGCTGGGCACTAGTGCTGCCTATAGCCCACATATAGCTAGCTCTGCACCATGCAGCCACTGGATGGAGTTTGAGCCGTACAGCTGTTCCACAATCTTGATGGAGAATCTTTTTGATAATGCTGCTAGACATTAGTATTATCTGCAGATTATTTGCTGTTCCCAGTTATATGATCAGTTTGTGCACAATTCTAGCATCCAGTGGCATAATAATCAAATGAAAATCATGAAAAAATTGTGAGAAGTGAAGCATCCATGAGCATGAGTTCTGTGGGTGAATTCTTCCATTCCCAGAGTGAATCACTTTGAAGGTGACCAGCTGCTGTGAAGAAGCTACATCAGGGATCCCCAACCACCAGTCCCCGGACCGATACCGGTCCGTGGATCATTCTGTACTGGTCCGCAAAGCTTGGGCGCCGCCATCTTGTTTCGACGGCGCTTCCAGATTTTCGGTTGCTTCCAGGTTTTCGGTTGGAAAGCGGCGTTTCGGTGCTGAAGGAATCCTCGCACCTTAGTTTCATCGAAGAGGGGGGCGGCTTTGAATGAAGAGCCGTTCTGATGGCGGTGGAGTATGGAGCTTCTCGCGTTACTCAGGTACTGGTCCATTGGAAGAATGAATTAATCATGAAAAACTGGTCCCTGGTACAAAAAAAGGTGAGACCAACTGAGCCTGCATGACTTACTATCCTAGGACACTGTCGGTTAACAAGCCAGGAGAAGCTAACTTAGTACGTCATGTCCCTCTTATTTTCAATCTTATACAATGATTACACACACCCCAAATATAATAATCATATTACTGCATGTATTGATATATGTTTAATATTTGTTCTTTGTTAAGTTTTCGCGGTACGTTACATGTACGGTATTCAGTCTTTATTGGGTATATTTCCCACGTTCAAATAAGTTGGTCTTTTAACAGTTGAGTATTCCGGTACTGTTCTCTTGCAAACTCTTCATTCTCACCATCATTCACCATGCTGTGAAGAGGTTGACATCTTAAGTGAGATGCGGAAGTCTGTATGATTTAGCTGATGATGATTCTGACAGAAACTGACGCTTAACAAACTTAAAAAGAACAATTGCTCGAATGACGAGTTTGAAAGGTGAATACCCGAAGGAAGCTGAAACAAGTCATACATGTAATGATGGTACCCGCCAAAACACTTCACACGACACTACCAATACACTACACACCAATCCTGTTTCCGGCGAAAACGCATCTGCCATCATCAGGCTTCTGCTAATGAGTTCCGTCTCAATTATTCTCATTATTTTTTTCTTTTGAGGTCTATGTTCTTGTCGTTATACTCATATATGTATTGTATATGTGATTCTTTGGTTATTCGGTATTTTCCCCTGCTTCTTCCTTTTAAACTTCTATGGGGTGTGACTATTGGATGTGTGCAGCTCCTGTTCGATTGGCTGGTGGGTCAGTGGCTTTTTTCTGATTGGCTGGGTGTGTTTCTGTTCATGTTGTTTGTGTGTCGTGGGATGGCTAGTTCATAAGTGCTTGGGGATTGAGTGGTGAGCTTTCCTGTGTTTGGTGCTTCAGCGTTCAAGCGGTTTAGGTGTTCTTCGAGAAATCGTTATCATATGCGGCCGTCAGTTCGCTTCATGTTTGGGTTGGAAGGGGGTTGAAGCGGGGTAGTGATGAGCAGCTGCGTACGGGCTTCTGGTCCATGGTCGTGTCTCATCTTGTGTGGGTGGGAGTTCTGCTTCTATTGGAAGGTGTGTGGTAGGATATGTTATGGCCCTCTGGGGGAAGAGTTGGTGGCATAGAGTGTTCATATCTTTCTATTACGTAACTCGGTGGTTCTTCTAATGAGGCCAGGTATCACAAGCTGTCATAAAAATCTAAAGAAGGTGGACATTGGAGTTAATTCCATCTTCTGGGTTATGATTCATGTGGTGTTGGGCGCTGTGTCTCTTCGCCCTTCTCATTTCAGCCTTCTGGCTGGATTGTATTCTGGTTGTTGAAGTGGTTCTGGTGATTTCTGCGCCTCCTGAGTAGCTTCTGATATTTTTAAGTATAAGATCGAGTGTCAGCCGGCTTTGGGGTATAATTAAATCCATGTATGAGGAAAGGATCCGGCTCCTTCTTTCTTGATATTGGAATTTCTTGCTATCTGTTACTTCAATTGCATTGCACTAATTCTTTTGTTTGTTAAATCTGGTCCGATGTATGCTTGGGTGGGGCAGGCGAGTTGCAAGGATTTCGTACAAGCTCACATACTCTGACGGAAAGGCACGTGATGCCGAAGAAACAGGCCTGAGATGATGATGGAGGACTTTCAATTCAAATATCGCCTAGATACTTTCCAAGTGTGTGTACGTGGGAGGAAAACCCGTAAAACGTCTAACGGCTCCACATTACCAAATTCCCAAGAATACCTCCCAAAAAACACACCCGTTTTGTTTAGGATTGTGTGCGTGCGCGTTTGGAATAACCATGGTGTAAGATTATTGTATGATATGCCTTTGTGAGCGATGTGTGTGTGGGTATGGATGAGTATATTATATCTCAGTGTCTCTTCATCTCTCTTGTCCCACGCTATATTAAGAGAGAACTTCTTCCCATGAAAATGTACAGTCAAGATACATTTACGTCTCCCCTCTTTAATCTGGATTTATGCAACGGCCAGATTCATTCTAAGCTATCATCGAATTGCAAGGGGATATTTTCTGCGTCATGTCTTGATGCGTATTACTGCTAAATTCCCTCTACACACGAGTTTTTTTAGTGGTCAGTCGTAGCTAGATAGACAGTGTCATGCAAGCCAAACAAGCTTTAGAGAGCATCAAAAACTCCAGTGGTTTTTTTCCTCTCTTCCCAGCCTCTTCCCCCTCTCCGTCTCTCCTCATCCACCTCCACCCATGAGGTGAGGAGAAGAGATGAGACATCACTGTACCAATCTATATGAGCTAACAATTACTTACTTATGAATGGCTTGCATGAAACAAAATTAATTAAATAAGCTTCACCCCAAATCCATGTAACACAGTGGTATTCTCCATGCAGACAAATCTGTTACCTTACAAACGATATTCAAGGGCAGGCAAACTACATTGCCTATGTACCCCTAGTGGAGCTAATACAAATTTTAATTAACCATATTGAATTTTACGTGTATATAACTATCGTGCTTTATGCTGTTGTGGAGAGAGGATTTTAGCCTAAAACAAATGTGTCTGTTGAAACCTCAAATGCTAAATTAGTGTTTTCAATTTATACAGGAAAAAAATATATGGACAATTGACTTATATTTTCCACACAAGCCTTATTAAGCCCTTTATAAAAAGAGATCCTGTTAAATTTAAATTGGTTCATAGAGACAACCAAGCTTATAAATCTTCCTCTTCTAATGTAACATCCTCAACGGTAGTAAGGAATCTGTAGTCTCATATAAAAATGAGAGAGTGAATATCAGTTTACTATAGCAAATACCTATGGAGGTATTCAATAGCATGATAGAAGACGAGGATTCCAATTGGTCTTGATGGCCTATTGTAGCCTTGCTTATATATGTAGAGTATATGTATAGTATGTGTGTGTGCTGTGTGTGTGTGTGTGATGTGTGTGATGTGCGTTATATATATATATATAACTAATATATATATATACTATATATATATATATAATTATATATATAATATATATAATTTATAATATGCTGCTGTTTAGCTTATCCTTCGGGTGGTATTATAAAACACGTCTATTGTTAGTTCTGTTAAAGTGGAGCTCATTGTAGTTCTGTTTAAATGTTTGTGGCACAACGTTTCAGCAGAATCTTCATCTGCCATCATCATGAGGCTTCTGAAATGGAAGTGTGTTCACTTCCTCTGTTAACAAAATTTGAGGCTGCTGGTCTCTTCGTGATGCTATATAACCTGGGTCTGTGTTATTGCCGACTGGAAGTTTGCATGATTGGTGTTTACTGTCTTCTGTCTGTTTTGGCTTTGATTGGCTGGGCAGCAGCTTGTTCTTGTGTTGGAGGCTTTCATATGCTGCTTGGCTTTCCGTGTGAAAGGACGGCGGCTCTTCATCAGCAGCTGGGTTTCGCACCTGCTCGGTGCCTGTGTAGGGGGGGTGTTTGAGTTGGAGGCATCAAGAGGAGTCCGTCTGTGCCTCAGTGTTTGTCAGTTTTGTTGGTTGCTGGAGATCTTTCTATTTAGAGAGCTGCAGGCTTCAAATATGACAGTTGCTGGAATCATCTCTTCATTTTCATGCTGTCAGTCTTTTTTCAATTCTCTTATGGCTTTCTAATGATTCTGTGGCTGGGTTTTCTATATGGCTAGGTTTGGTGCCATTGAAGTTGATGTTGTGACCTGTGTTTTCATGTGTGGACTATGTGAAGGAGGTGAAGCTTCCAGCTTTTTTTTACATGCAATTTGTGTTCATCTTAGCGGGTACTTATTCTTCTATTGGTTCTGTCCAATGTATGTGGCCGGGCATGATTACAGGGAATTTCGTATATGCCTTGGTTATCCAGGTTCAATTTTGT
>BHFT01032650.1:0-11850 GCA_004320025.1 Laticauda laticaudata | reverse complement strand
GTTTGTGTGTTTTTTCTCATGCTCACAATGTGCACTGAAGATGGTGTCCGATTTCGTTGTACGAGGTGCAATGGCAATAAAGTAGAGTAACTAACTTCCGCAGAGAGAGCCGTGTTCGGGGGCGCCTGGAGAAGTGGCGGGCTGCCCGTCAGAAGCTCAGGGAGGCCCAGGAATCCGTCACCAAGGCCAAGGGCAGACCAAGGAAGGCAGCCAAGACCATGAAGGATTTCTTCCCAGTCCAGAAACGTCCAAACAAGGTGAGGAAGGCGAAGAGGGACAGTGTTCTACCCACTTGCCCATTCCTCCCCCCAAAAAGAGAGAGAGAGAGAGAGATTAGAAGGCAGGATGAGATAGAGGATGGAGGGAGAAAAAAGAGAGAGAAAGGAGCCAGAGAGGGAAGGATTGATGAGAGAGAAATCGTGATGGGTGAATAGATGGATGAATAGAGAGAAAGAGAAATGGACGAGAGAAAGAGATAGCAGATGGCTCAAGGGGGAAAAAAACGAAAAGGATAGAGAATGGATGGATGGATGGAGAGAAAAATGGATGAGAGAAAGGATGGATGGATAGACAGATGGAGAAATAAGAGAAAAGAAAGAACAGATAGGAGAAGGGGAGGAAGGGAAGGATTGATCGAGATGTAAGAGAGATAATGATGGATGGCTAGACGGATGGATGGATAAAGAAATGGATGAGAAAGACAGGATGGAAAGCTGGAGAGAAAAAAATGGATGAGAGAAAGGATGGACGGAGAAAAGAGAGGGAAGAGGGAAGGATTGATAGAGGATGAGAGTTAAGGATGGATGGATGGATGGATGAACGGATAGATGGATGAAGAGAGAGAGACAGCGATAGTAAGTGCTGATCGCTCATTTCCAGAAGCGCCAAGCACTGGGAACGAGCGAGAGACCCGGTGAGTGAATGCCAGAGCGGGAAGCGAAGGCTTGAAGTGTGCCAGCTGCCCTGGGCAAAGGGACTCCCAGGTCGACGCCACTTGCTCTGCCATTCAGTGCAAACCCTCGCCAAGCGTCGCATGATGTTGGAAGTCAGCCACTGGGCCTGCCCTGCCCAGGATCTGCACAAGTGCTGCCTGCCTTCTCTCACCTTACTTACATCCTATATACAAGCAGCTTGCCTGCCTGGTTCACTGACACCCCCTCCCTCCTCCCTCTTCTACACAGGCGCCCACCTGTCCACCTGCCCGGAAGAAGCAAAAGGTGTCTGAAACAGCCCCAGGGATTTGAAAGCGCCATTCGCTTGCGGGGCCCTCGGTGCTGTCTGAGCTTGGTCGTTTTCCTATTAGACGTTTCATTCCCGAACTAGGTAACGCCATCGGTTCCCTTTGCCTTGCGTTGGACGCCTCGTCGGGTTTCCAGGAGCATCCTCTGCTATCTTTCAACACACACACACACACACACACACACACATACACAACTGTCAATATGAGCATCGCTTTGATCCGAACCAGCGACTTACAGCTGAGCAAAATCGTGCCAAAAGGTTGATGCCGCCTTACAAATTAACCATGGTTCAATAGAATAGTTGTAGCTCAGGGTTAGACTGTGGGGTCCTTGGTGCCCTCTGAGCTTGGTGGAGTTTTTTTTGCAGACATTTCATAACCCAGCTAGGGAACCTCATCAGTGCTAGAAGGAAGGGGAGTTAGGTTGCTCCCTTTATATATAGTAGATTTCCTGGACAGTGTTGATGGAGATGTGGCTTTCTCCTTGGTAGTTCATAGATTAGGGTTTTGCTTCCTGTTGGCTTCTTCACCGGGTACCTGATAAAACAGCACATATTTTACAGATTTACAGAGTTGGAAGGGACCTTGGAGGTCATCTAATCCAACCTCCCACCCAAGCAGGAGACCCTATACCAGTTCTGACAGATGTCAGTCCAATCTTTCCTTGAAAGCTTCCAGTGATGAAGCTCTCACAACTTCCGAAGGCAAACACTTCCATTGGTTGGATTTCCTATTTTAAAAATTGGGAGCACCGTTGATTGCACGTTTCTTTGTCCCAACAATTTGCAATGAAACCAAGAGGCTGGCTGGTTGCTCCTAAAAGTTCCTCCTGAATTGTCATTTTTTTTTTTTAACATGGCAGGAAGAGGAAACTACTAAATAGATGGCAAGGTTATTTATATTGGTTATAATCATTGAGTTGTACCGAAATACCAAATCAAATTTATTTTTGTCCCTGAGTTATGAAATAAAGTTACCGGGTTTAGAAGGTCATGAATGGAGATTTGGGTGGGTCATTTTTGTAACCTGCAGTATGACAAAACCAACGTAGATTTTAAAAATGGTTATGAGAGATGGGGCTATTTTTAAGAGTGTAGAATAAATAGAAATAAAGGTTCTTGCTCCAAAACACCTTTTATGCCTTTTAATTCGAGAAGTATTTTATGGACGAGAGAAATGATAAGTAAACATATATTGGCTAATTTATCCTGATGTACTTGAATTTTCTCAAGTGGGTTGTAAAATAAAATGTAGAGATTTAACACTAGAAGGATATCCTTGTCAGTTTTTTTTAATGTCAAATTGTTAGAAAAACTTAAGGTGGATAACATATTTTAGGGTTTTGAGCAACATAAGTTGGAAGCAAAATTATGTATTAATGATGAATATGTTATTTTTAAAATGTACAAATTTCTATTAAAACTTGAAACAGAAGAACGAATGGAAGAATGCATGATAAAATGCACAAAAACCTTGGTTACAATATACAAAGGGAACAATGGGAAAATACGTGGTTGAAAGGATTAAAATGTACATTATGTTCTAACCGTAAAAATAGTTTTTTATAAAAGGATGTATTGCTGATATTTGTTACCAGAGAAATTCTCAAGAATGTATAAGGTGGTCCTGCACTTATGACCACAACTGAGCTTGTGGTTTTTAAATAAAAAACTGAGCTTTTTTATTATTAAAAAATAAATAATAGAAAATAGAAAAAAGTGGAGCTTTTTAATAATCATTTGGTGAAAAATCGTTTTGTAATTGTACTTATCTGCCACCGGAAGCTCTTCTTTGTATTTGTTTAAATTATTATTCTTTCTGTTCACACCTTGGGGGTTTTTCTTTCTTTCCACTTTGCATTACTTGGTGTTTGTTTTTATGTTCTCTGTAAAAATTTTTTTAATAAACTTTAATTTTAAAAAATTTGTCTTGTCTCTAGATCCCACGGAAGGGAGGGAGAGACGGAAGGATTGACATAGTTTGACAGCGATATAGATAGATGGCTAGATCGAGCAATGATAGATTGACAGATAGGAGATAGATACATAGATGTTGTGGCCCTGATTCCCGAGCCTATGCTGTCAGAGGAAGAGGACCTGGAAGAGGAGGAGGAGGAACTGGGAATGCCTTCCTCCCCAGGACCTTCCTCCCTGGTAATGCCTCAGGTAATGCCTCAGACAACCGAGATGAACAGCCTGAGATTAATCAGGAGGAAGGCATATCGGAGCAGCCCCTGACAGGGAGTGAAGAGTGTTGGCTCGATCCTAAGCATCGTCCTGGAGAAAGGTGAGCAGCAACGTAGGAGGCATGGGAGGGTCAGAGAGTGAGCGGAGTCCTTGAGCGACACCCCACGGGGGATAAAAGTGGGTGTGTTTTCTCCTGAAACTTTGTATGGGACAAAGTTTAACCTTATTTCAGATTTTCTTCGTGAATGATTTTTTGTGGACTGCCTTGTGATTTTCTGTGAGTAAAACTTTATTTGCTGCCAGTTTGTACTTGGCAGGCAGGACGTGGTGGAATGCCAAGAATATTATCAGTTCCAGAGAAGAAACTCTCGGAAGTCCGAACCAGCTCACCTGCCTGTGTTTGTGTGAGCTTGTACTCTTTCATCTTTTGGGAAAGGGGAAAGGCGAGACAGAACACATAGATACATAGATAATGGACATAGATACACAGATGATAGCTCAACATGATTGACAGGTAGATTGACAATAGAAAGGCACAAAAGATAGATTGACATGATAGATCAACAGATGATTGACAAGATAGATTGACAGATTGGATGGAGATAAGTAGATGATTTTTATTTATTTCTCAATCGCTTACAAGATAACAGGTATAAGTATAAACATAGTTATGAATACATGGATACATATAAAAAAAATAAAAGAAACAATAGGCCAGGGACGGTAGGCACGTTGGTGCGCTTATGCAGGCTCCCTACAGACCTCTTAGGAAGGGGGGGAGGTCAATGGTAGACAGTGTAAAGTTAAAGTTTTTGGGTTTGGAGGATGTAACAACAGAGTATTCCAGACATTGAGCACTCTTGCTAAAGTCATATTTCCTGCAATCAAGTTTGGTGCGGTTAACTTTGAGTTTGTATCTATTGTGTGCTCTTGTGTTCTTATGGTTGAAGCTGAAGTATTCATTGACAGGTAGGACATTGCAAGGTATGATTTTATATGCCATACTTAGATCAGACCGAAGACGGTGTAATTCAAGGTTTTCTAGGTCTAGAATTTCGAGTATGATGGCATCAGGTCTTCTGCAATGAGTAGAGGAGTGGGAANAGTAGTGTGATATTACCAGAGAAAAAGCTACACAGGATTAGGTTAACAACTCTTAATGCCTTTTTGGCTGTGTAGTTCCAGTGGGCTCCAGCCCTTAGATCATTAGAGATGAGTACTCCAAGGTCCTTGACAGAGTTTGGATCCTCCACAAGGTCTTGACTATTCAGCCTGTATTTTATTTTCTGATTTTTTTTGCTAATAATGTAAGATGGAACATTTATTTGTTGAGATTTGAAGTTGCCATTTGTTTGACAGTTCTGATACATAGTCGGGGTCTTTTTGAAGGGTAGCAGTATTTTCTGATTGACAGATTGGATGGAGATAGATAGGTAAGTAGATCTTGGCATCCCGCTGAGATGCCGGCTGGGCCTCAGTTGGAAAGGAATTGCTTGGCTGTGTTTTTCTGAAGATCCTCTGCGTATTTTCCCATTTGCTTATTCCCTTCTGGGGAATCACTGCAGACTCCGCTGGCTGTCACAAAGCAGGAAGCTACCAAAAAGTCGGAAAAAAGTCCCTGAGGCCACTTGTCTTTGTGTGTGTGTGTGTGCGCGCACCTAGACTCTAGGACCTTCTGCCAGGGAAAGGAAGTCCAAAAGGAGTTTCCTACTTTTCCCTTCCTGTTTTGTCTTTGCAAGACTTAATTGGGTGGCTGAACTCCTGAACTCTCTCTCTCTCTCCCTGTCTTTGTGTGTGTGTATGTGTGTGTGATTGTGTGTGTGTGTGTCAAGCTCCTCCACCCCCAAGGCAAATGAGCATTTGCAGGTGGGGAGGGTATTGGGATTTAGCTTGGAGTTGTGGGTTTTAATTGCTTTTCAATCAATGTATTGGATGTATACAATGTATACTGCTGCCCAGGGGCAAGACAAGTCCAGGAGACACACACACACACACACACACACACACACCACACAACACACACACGACAGAAAGGCACAACCCAAGAGGACCGAAGGCAGACAGAGATGAAATACCACACCCCACATAGAGATGAGACCAAAACACATACAGCACAACCACACAACGCCACACACACCAAGAGGAGATAGGCACACATATTGTGCCGAGCGCACAGATAGACCAAAAGTTTATAAGCAGACGCCGCCGCACAGAGAAGAGACAAGGACAGATAGAGAATAAACACACCTTCAACCACATCGACAAACACATACTGCATAAGATAATAAACAGGACAAACAAACAACAACAGGAGGCAGTAAAACACATTTAGAGTGACACACACAAACACAAATCAAACCACCCCACCACTCCAGAACCACCGACCCCAGGCGCCAGCAACCGGGAATCCGAACAATGAGGAACCGTCGCACAAAAAAAGACGATAGGAGCAAAGCGCGACACGCCGCAGACACCTCGGCACCAACGCGTCGGATCGGCCAATACCGAACCATAAACCCCCGGCCACGACTGCGCGCGACCAATGGCGCTCGCGCCCTCGGAAGGGATTCCGAGAGAGCCTTCCCCGCGCCTCGCTGCCTACAGTGTCCGCGCGCTGCGCTCTGCGTGCGGGGACCGCGCTCTATGATATCGCCTGGGTCTGAACTCGCTGCTGGTCTGCTCTTTACCGCTGACTGTCTTCAAAGAGGCGGTATTTTCGCAGGCAATGCGACCAATAATCATGGTTTAAAAAGAGCGGCAGGTCTGAGCTCGGCGACGTGGCCGCGCGCGTGGCGGTCCCCTATGTCCGAGGTAGAGAGCTCCGCATCGGGCGGCTGAAGCCGGGCTGGAGGGCGCGTCGGCGGGCGGCGGGCCTGCGCGCTCGCAAAATCGGACCGGCCGATAAGCTGGCGGAACGGTTCCTCTCATCCCCACGCAATCCGAAATCAAATGTTCAAGTTACGTTACCTGATATCGTTCATCACATTCATGTATCAGATTTTTTCAAACCCAAAGCTACAAGACGAGGATTTTATATTCATGTAACGAAAACGTTTATGAAACTGCTACAAGTGAAGTTGAGATTGATTTGAATGACCAGAACTATGATAAAGAATCATAGAGTTCCTCATGATTAATTATATGTATTTTTATGAGATAAACGATAAAGCTAAACTACATAGTTTTTTATAAAATACTGCCCCCTCCCCCTCAGGTGTGTTAATAGTGTTATAATGAGAAAGCCCTCAGATGTATGGTGATTATGATTAAATACATAATAACCTCATACTTAACTTCCCTATGAATTAATATTTGCGCTCTTAATTGATAATGTGGGCTGAATAATAATACTTTTCTATATATAATATTATAACTTTAAATAACTATAACTTTTTCTTCATGACTTAATTATTGATTATTCTCTTAATGAATAGCATTGTCTATTGCATCTAATATAATAAAAACTAATCCTCAATCGGCGATTATAATATTAATATATTACGAATACTCCTAATAAAAACTGGACCAAAGAGTGTTCCTTTGTGTTATTTGCGAAAGCATCATTGTTAATGATAATGAAATGAAAAGTAAATACATATTAGGTATTAATTAACTAGAATAAAGTTGAATATGATGAACAATTTATTTTCATAATTAAATATATAACATGGGTAATATTTCCTTGTTATTTTGTTATATATATTTTAACTGATGATCGCGCATGATTATATTTATAAATACTAAACATCAATCCTTGATAATTAAATCTAATGTAACCTAAATTTGTACCATTATCATTGAATTAATATTCGTTCTGATATTCACTTACCCCAGTGGATCCAATCTACCCAAAAATACTTAATGATTTTTAAATAACTTAATCATTACAGGCTTTGTCAATCGCTAACTCAATATAATAATAGAGTAGAGTAATCTATGCCCACGCCGTCCCTTGCTTACGTGCTAGGTTCCCTGATTGAAATAGATTCATATTCATTATTAACGGTCTCTGGAAGCTAAGGAACGTCATGGCCCTGTTTAATAAAACCAAAAAAAAGAAAAAGGTCCTGTTTTTTCCAGCGTATCGTTGTGCGCCACTGTTCCTACCTTATTCTCATTGCAACTGCGCAAAGGAAGCGGATCGGCCACACCTGCAGGCCGGGTGAGCATGCATGTTGAGACCTCCCTTTAATGTCCAATGTCCACATTCCCCCCAGATCGCGTACTCAATGGGAGATCGTCAAGAGGTTGCACGGAGGCGAGCAGGCCCACCCACCCTTTTAATTGCAAAGTAGGCCCCTTCTGCTAAGGTGCCCTTTCAAAGGGGGACTTTCACCCAGACTCCCTCTTTCTCAGTGAATGTGTGAGCGTCGGACTTGTTTTAAAGACATGGAAGAGTTTTGGAGGAAGTTGAAGATCAACGATAGCTTTTAAAAAGCTGTCAATCTTGGAGCCCTTCAATTTAGGAAAAAGGATATTTACAATCTGGGCCACGTAAGCCTACTCAACTCTCTCGCGGACTACTGGGGCCGGGCTTGAAACCTCCATTGAAATCAAAGAGAACACCAATATATGGAATAGATAAATATTGAAATCAGTAAAACCGAACCCAAGTTAAGCAGCTTATGTGTCCCCCGGTAGGCGCGGAACGGGGCGCGGAAGAAAGATATGGGCTTTTCTGCTTTGCGCGCAAAACGATTTGTTTCTGCTCCTGCAATGAAAAGAAGCTAGACTAAGGCTGTGTTCATCTTGGCGGGTCGCAAGCCCCTCCACACAAAGATACAAGATTGCAAAAATGGTAAAATAAAAGGGATATGTCAAGAGTGGCATGTGGAGCGATATGGCACCCTAACTGTTTGTCAGTGAGTGCTTAAACACAATTTAGTTATTTCTGTTATGTCTTCGTGGTGTGAGGTTATGCAATTGCCTGCAGATATAATTTCCTCCTCAGCAATGATGCGTCTTGACATGTGCCACAAAATTGCGGAAAGAAGTTGCAGAACCACGCCTACGCTAGAAGGTCGGGATATTCAAATGGCAGGTTGGTGTGACACTCCCTCCAACAGTAGCACGAGACCAAGACATGGTCGATACGAAGTATAATGAGTGGATCAGGAGAAAAAATTTTATAAATTGGCGCAAGGGGGAGAGGAAGCGAAACAGCGATAAATAAATGGTCCATGTTGCCCCCCAACCACTGCCACCCCTACTATCTCAAGTTGCTGCCCGCCCCATATACCACCAAGAAACAATCCAGTTTCTCTTCAATCCTAAGTTAGGAAGAATCTCTCGATATATGAAACAAACTGAAATATTATACTGATGGTAACTTCGGTGCTAAATGGGACGGGCGGAAGGTATTTTATCTTAGTGCACTGATTCAGTTGATGGCTGAGATCTTTGGTGCACCGGCTCACACCCGGTACCAAAGAGAGTAGAAACCAGGAAGATTGAAAAAAAATAAAAATGGACAAGCCATGCGAGAAAACGCAACCCATAATTGTGTACGACATAAGATATGCCGTTATAACTGAGAGGAAATTCCGTTTAGAAGATACTGTGTATTTTAATAAGATGTATATATAATTTCTTTAAAAAAATCAAAAAAATATGTTCTTGATCTATAAGTGAGTTCTTTGGTTCCTCAAGAAAATTTGTTTTCAGTATCCTTTTTATTTTTCTTAACTAGGCTTGGTCAAATGTAGGAAATGCTCCCACTGTATTGGTCTTCCGGCTACCGAAACATATGTGGTTTGGGCTTAGTTTTTTATGGGACGTAAAGTGGCCATAATGTGAAAAAAAGGGAGTGACAAAAAGATACTGCCATCTGCCTTACCCCCAGTTAAGCCATCAGGAATTATATTGTGCTAGCGTCCCTTGTCAGTAGAGCATGTGTATTTGCGGAGTGGAGGGCCCTGTTTGGAAAGAAAACTTGGATAAAACAGTAATTTGAGTACTCATTGAGCTAGTGAGCACAGCGTAAGCGGAGCTTCTGGCTGATCCAATAGCTTATAAAGGTGGTTGTACCATGTCTGTAATGGTTGTATTGCACACAAATATTATCATTGCCCCCATCACAAAACCCGCCCGAAAGAAGCTATAAACTGAGTCGATGATTACTTGAGGCCTGTGATAAAAATGTATTGTCTATGAAGATGAAAAACAACGAATGAGAGACCCTTAACTCATTAAAACATGCCTATGTGTTTATATATAGGCTAAGTTGGCTGTGGAATGTTCCTTTTCCCACAAAGACCCAATCCAGATCGAAGGATGAAAGTTTTTTGAGGTTGCCTTATGTCCAATACTATTGTAAGCTATGATTATGTGAACTTAAGTCTGTTTGTCTAGTTCTCATTCTTGGTCTCGAAGCCCAAATCCTGTGGCACAAGGTCTAGATACGTGCCACGACTTTAGACAATTGTCCAGCAGTTAGAAATGACTAAAAAAAAAATCTGTATAGTAGAAAAATAACAATCTACGAAATGCTTGTGGTACGTCGGTATATATATCAAATAACTCAAAGTGATTATCTAATAAATTTAACCTCAATAAAAACAATCTCAAGAGATCCCTCCTTAGAAATTAACTAAATCTTACTAATGATTAACGGAACTACCTAAAATATCTCAAACCTGAAGGGAGTGTTTGGAAGTTAGTACACTTCTCTCTAAGTAGAGGCCATCTAACATGAAAAGAATACCAAGAAGTGGAAACACAAATAAATTTCCCATTGTGTTTGCATACTAGGCCCTTGATTAACGATCTGTTTCTTGTTTCGCTTCTCTGTATTTGCCTGGATCAGCTTCGAAACAAAATTTCTGGATGTAAGGGATAGAGCATAGTTATTATTGAGAACGTACACAAAAAAAAAGGTTATGATACAATGCGTCTTGTTATAAACTCCCTGGGAGTAAATAGACAAAATATATGGCACAGTTCAAATAGAATTAGTAGGTACCGTATGCAAATAAATATATCTCGACATAACATTTCTTAGGACACCGTTCCTTAAATCCTTAAATTCATAAGGCTTTTTGATGAAATACTGCTTAATTCAATATTATGATAGCAATAGATAGACACGACTAGAGGATATAGCTTTTCAGAGTAGAATTATGGAAAGTGTATGAGTAAGAATTTAGCATTAGATCTTAGATTTGTTGTATAAGCCACCAGGGATTTAAGGGTAGCATGACGAAAATTCGGAAATTTTTTCCTCTTCCACAGCTGTATCTCTATCCCGCGTCTAGTAAACCCATATTTCCTACCTTGTCTATCAGCGACAAAAATTCCCTTGTTCTGAAGGGTCGTGCTCGTGTGTTGAAATTTAAATCGCAAGATAGTAAGACCGACCTATTCTCGCATTAATTGCATGAATAAATAATAGTTGCTGGTCTATTCGAATTAATTAATAAAGTTCTGTTGTCCTCTATACGTAATTTTGCATAAATTATTTTTTTGGGAGCCACTCAAATGGCCTATATGCCTGATGGTGGAGGATAACATACGTTCGATTGTGACGAGCTCATTCCAACCGCCGTTATCTGCAAAACTTACACCCCCAGGGCGCTCAATACACGTGCCACCGATCCTCCCCGTACGCCTTCCCCCAGTATCTCCCTCTACCGTCCACCCACATCCCCACTCAGACCCCCAAGTCCGGTCATGACGCGTATCATCAGCCCCCGCATCATCGAACCAATACTCCCACTCCGCGAATTGGTATACACGGCACGTTGCGCCGCTAGCCATCTTAACACACACAATCTTCCAGGTCGGCCCTCACCTCGGTATTCTTATTGCCACACGTTTCTGGTTTAGTGGGCTTAAGATTTTTGACACCTGAGCAACTACATTAGATGTCAAGCACCCAGAGTTCTTTACTTAGGTCTGCCTTATCTTGCAGTGATGGTGCGTAAATACCCGCGGTTCCCCATAGCTTTTTTCTTCGCCTTATTTCCCGTGTGCCGCTATAAGAGTCGAATTGCCCTATTTCTAAAGAGCTAGTAGAGATTCTTATCTGATCCCATCTACTATTCCCCACCGTCTCCTCTACTCTAGAGAAATTGGGTTAATTCGGTTTATGAAGAATTTTTATGCTCACAATATTGTCTTCCCCTTCTCCCCTTTCCTTCCTTTCCTTGCCTTCGCTAATCTTCCTTCTCCTTTGTCTCTTCCTTCTCTCTTCCTTCCTGTCCGTTCCTTCCTTTGCCTTCCATTTGACGTATCAGGATAAATTATAGGCGTGTCTCCTGCTCTACGGGCGCAACTACAGAATTCATTAGCCGATATTACGAGTGAAAGTAAAGCAAGTCATGTTTATTTGCGAACGTTTATCATGAAACAGCAACAAACGTGGACCCATAACCCTATTTCGAGTGACTAAACATAAGTAGGTTGTAGTGCAGTATATGTAGTTTG
>BHFT01032644.1:0-15456 GCA_004320025.1 Laticauda laticaudata | reverse complement strand
TTCTTCCCTCCTTCACGAATCTTAGTCCAGCTGAGTCCTCCTCTTCGGGGTGGCCATTTTAGACCACTGCTGCAGTCATCTTCGGGGGAAAAAGACCACACCCAGGAGGGGAGATGCATCTCCCCTCAACCTGGCTTGCAGCTTTCCCTTACTCCACTGCCCCTCCAAGGCAACTTTAGCCCCTAATCGCGATGATCGGGGCTCTCCAACAAACGAGCATGGACCACAGCCACAGAGAATCATGATCCACGGTCCGTCAGCAAGGAGGACTCAACCCAGAAGTCCTGGATTTTAGCTTTTCAAAATGGTATCCAGCATATGCATTATATGGGGAGCCACATGTACAGAATGTATTTGAAGTGTTCAGAATGTGTTCTGAAGAATCACCATGAAATGTGGATATGCTTCAGAAATTGCTGAGTAGTGCAACCCACATATACTTAAATAAGAACAGGCATTTTTTAAAGTGAACTGACATATCTAGTAAGTGAAACAAATGTGCAATCTACTATGTTATCGACAACCTTTTCCCCAAAATGGATGAACATTTAAAAAGGAAGCCCTCATCTACGTTCCCGGACTATCGAGATCAAAAGCTGTACCTTATCTAACTGCAATCTATTAGGAATGCAAGTTATCACCATCAAGAAGCAAACATGGCCTGTACATACTCCCAACATTGCAGTGGGACCAGGGTTGGGAACCTACACCTACAATCAAATGAAAAGATTAAAAATATTTACTTTCCTCAAAGGCATGAACAGAAGAGCAGAACAACTGGAGTGTTTGCTATCACCCAAGCATCATCAGCTTTTGAGCAGCTAAAAATGGCACAATCAGAGAGATATGTGCAGCTTTGCAAATAGGCACAGAGGTATTTTTCCTCCTTCTGTGTAGTTTTACAACTGGCTCTGGTCTTAGAAAGTTCCTCCTACAAGCTTTGGGTCCTATGAGCCTATGATTACAGAATCAAGCAATCACAGATAACTTCTTGAGGGAGCTGAATTAATAGCTGGTCTATTTCAGTTCCCCTTCACAAGTTTTAGAATATAAAAATATAAAAAACAAAACACACACACACACACACACACACATATATATATATGTGCTGTTTAGCTTCCTTCGGGTATTATCCCACGTCATTGTAGTTCGTTAAAGTATAGACAGCAACGTTTCAGCAAATCTCATCTGCACATCAAGCTTTCTGTATGGAGTCGTCGGTCTCACAGTTCTCTGTTCCAAATTCTGAGGCTGGCTTCTGCATTGGCTCTTAACTGGGTCTGTGTTCTTGTTTTCTGGTTTTTCTGGTCTGTTTTTGGTGGCATGTTTGTTGGCTGGCAGCATGACTGTCTTGTGTTTGGAGCGCATTCAATGCAGCTATGCGCTTCATGTGAAAGGAAGGTGCTCTTCATCAGCAGCTGGGTTTCAGCCTGGGTGCCTGGTGGTTGAGTTGGAGCCATCTAGAGGGAGTCTGTTTGTTGGCCCAAGGTGTTATCTGCCTGGCGTTGTGGTGGTGGAGATCTTTCTATTTGAGAGTGCAGGCATTGCCAGATGATGACATTCTGTGGAATAATCGTAGGAAAGAGATGATTCACAGACTGTCAATCATTTGGAGCCTGCCACTCTCAAATAGAATATCTCCACACCACAGGCCAGGCAAACACTGGGAAAAACAGACTCCCTGCGATAGTCCTCAACTCAAGACACCCCGACACCAGGCACCCAGGTGAAACCCAGCTTGTCCTAACTGAAGAGCAGCTTGCTAATAAAGGAGCAACCGTCGCTTTCACACAGAGGCAAGCTGCACTGAACAGCCCTCTCAAGCAGCAAGAACCAGAGGGTTGCAGCCAATTATAGCCAAAAATACAGACAGAAGAACAGAAACACCAATCAATCAACTCCAAGTTCAACTGAACACAGACCTGGGCTCATAGCCAACTCAGAATGGACCAGCCTCAAATTTGCCAACCAGTGAACTGGAGACACCACATTCATACGAGAAGGCCTGATGATGGCAGATAGATTCTGCTGAAACGTTGCTACAACTTTAACAGAACTACAATGACGTGGGATAATACCGGAAGGAAGCTAAACAGCACATATATATATATATATATGTCAACAATTATGCTTATATATATTGCTTTTATTTTCATCCTCAATGCTGAAGTTTCTGGCTAGAGAGCAGTAAAATGGCAGTTACTAGGTATAAAATCTCCCAATGTATGTGTATATGTTTCATACAGAGAAGATTAATGATATATGATGTGATATGATATGTGATATATGATATATGATACACACACAATTGTTTCCCTTATTAGTTAATTATGAAAATCCAATATTGTAAAGTTACTTTGTGAGTGAGGCACATACTTTACAAGTTGTTTGGTAGGAAAGTATTGTAGATAGGTAAATGGGTAGATAAAGAGATAGGTGATTTGGAGAAACTAACAAAGGAGATAGGACAGTTGACTGAAGAGCTTTTATAACATTTGTTTGAGAAAATTCTTGAAGTCCTAAAACTGTCTTTGGTTTCAAGAAAAAAGTATTTTCTATGTGTGGCTTTTTGTAAGACACAGCTGTATTTGAACTGCCAAAATGTTTGACATATGAGGTACCTTACTTTCCCTGGAATAAACATAATTCACAACATAAGTATGTTCTGCTGAAAAGAACAAATAGATGTCTGTGCAGCTTTTGTCAAGAATGCAATTGTTTCTGTCAGATGAAGCCAGCGGTAGACAAATTTAACAAGCAAACAAAGTAAACAGTTGCTTCTTTACCCAAAGCCATTATAGGCAATGGCAATTGATCAGAAGCTTGGGTAGATGCTGGATGACGGGTTTAGCACAAGGTTTCTGTTCCTGTTCTGAGGCAAAAGGAAAAACAAAAAACTTTTGAACTATTTTTCTTTCCCTTAAAAGTCATTAAGTATTTATTGATGGACATCATTCCCTCCATAGAAGTTAGAAATGTGGAAGGAGAGGCAATCCAGGGGTTTTCATTCCAAGATGCCAATATCACCTCTTCATCTTCTGCTAGCAAAGTGTAACTACTTGAATGGAGCAAATTAGTAGTTGAATTAATAAATCAAAATGACACTGACCTTCTCAAGGTAGTCTGATGCAGAGATGAGCAGTTTAGCCCAGCTATGAGCTTGCATATTTTTATTCTCCAACAGTCACACAGCACTTAAATTGTATGCTATACAGATATGATTTTATTGTCCATGTAATTATGTCATACAGAAAGAGTGTGTGTTTTACATAATAACAATGAAAATTATATAATTTGGTATTTGAGGAAGTGAAAATAAGATTAAATTTGCAGTTTTGGAGAGCTTTCTGTTAAAGGGGATGCCTTTTCTTTCTCTCTTTTAAGCTTCTTGTTCCCAAACCCAGAATGCTGGTATTGCAGTAAATGAATATATTTGACAGGCACTAACTCTGTGGGGTATTGCAGGAGGTTTTGCTCATCTTGGCATGTGAAGATTGAGCGGGTTCTTTGACACTAGGAACTGAGGATGTGAGCACAACATCTTTCCGGTCATATAAGGAACAATCAGCAATAGAGACTATGCTGAGGTAATTTTCCCACACTATGCCATGAATTCAGTCAACTCCTACTCCTGTGAATTCTGGTTTGATAGAGTGTCCCTTGTTGGTGGTAAATAAAGCACAAAGTGTTCTCTCAGCGTCGAGAATTCTCAAGACCTCTTCTGTAGTAAAATAAAAACATAATCCTTATGCCTCTGTTTGAAATCCAGCAAAATAAATGCATATATACAACATCCTATCACACATGTGTGGTCTCCAGAAGTTTATTTTCGAAGTTGATAGATCACCTCCTCACCACATTTATCATAGAAGCAAATTGTGGTTGCCCAAAAGCAAGTTTGGGGGATGGATGGGCAGGAAAAGATCCTCCCCTCTGACAGACCATATGGCAAAATCCCTGAGATTCAGGAAGAAAGCTGATTCTGAACACAGACCTTTTGGGAATAAAGGGGACTACAAGGATAAAGACTGGGAGAAAGCCTTGATGCATGGATATCTTCCAGCTATGTAACTATGGACATACTCTATGCTAGTCAGGAAGTAATTAAATGGCTTGTACAAAATGTAAAAGGAACTGTCTATGGAGATTCTCGGTCATCCAGTTCATGGTTGTCCCAAAGGTGTTTTTTCAAGAGCTAACTAGACTTCCAGAAAATCCAGTTGCCTCTTGAAAAAGCACCTTTGGAAAATGAACTCTGCATGTGATTAGCCCCCATGAATATATGGCTTTTAATAGAAGAGTGATAATAACTTAAACATTTATTTCATTCTAGGTGTGAGTGTCGATCAGTGGGAAGTGGAATAGACATAGAGATGTCATTACCCTGTTCTTTTGGAGCAAAATGGGTATCTGAAGCATTTGCAGAGTTCAAAGCACCAATTTTGTTGCTTGAACGCATTGGCGATATCATGACATCAATGCCAAGAAGCATGTAGTCTTTCAGTAAGGAAAACAATAATTTTGCTTATGACTCCTTAAAAGTTACCAAGTCTTAAATCAACTCAATTGTGATACCAAACTGTGAAATTTTATGTCCTTGACTGCTTTTACTATTGCTCATATGTGTCCCTATTTTCATATCCAGTCTGCTTTTCTAACCAGAACACAACTGATCTTTTAATACAGCAGTATGAAGCTGCTGTCTCAAATATTTGCTGTTTGGGATTGAGTTGGGAAGTAATAACAAGGTTATGAAGGACAGAGTTGTGGTGTTATTAAGTCTGACCTTTGCTTTCAATGCTAATAGGGTACCTTAGATTATTGAGGTAAGATTTGGATTGCCACCCAAAGTAATCTTAGATTCAGCTGCAAATCAAGTTGACTTCTTATGACCAGAAATGCTTAGAAATGTGGCTCAGACCTAAACTTTTATTTGGGAAAAAAGGGTTTGGATGGGGCCTATGAGCTTCTTTCTTCTCCATCTCCTCCCAGGTCTTATTGTATTTCTCACCTCTTGTCTATTGTGACTACTACTGTGTTGTTTTCTCCCTTTCTTCCACTCTCTGGCTGGACATCTATTTTTTCCATCTGTGTTTCTTTTCCTGCTTATCACTTGTGCCACTTTCTATGTCTTCTTCTCTGCAAAAAGATGAGACAATAGAAGTTCAAGCCAAGATCTGAATAGCAAGGAACAGACTCAGACTGTTTTCTTCCTGGGTGTCAGGAGATGGATAAGATCTGATTATTCCATCTAGCAAAGAAGAAAGGTCTGATTTTGGTAAACACATTTTTGGGTGTGTGGGTGTGTGTGTGAAGGCATAATTTTAGTACTGTTGATATTCTGCCCATTTCATGTGTGGGGTTCACTCACATTTTTGAAGATCTTTTACAACTATTCCATGATATTTCTGGCCATTGCCCTTCAGGAATGGATAGCAAGTAAGAAAATAAATAAATACATAAGTTCTGTTATATTAAAAACTATATTTTGTGGAAAAAAATTGGAATCTTTAGGGTCATGCCCCAAATCTTGAGGACTACATGTATCATAAGATCTCATATAGTGTACAACTTCAAATTTGTTTGTGCATATAGTATAAAAATGAACTAGGTGACCAACAAAATGTTTCAACCATCTTTTATATTTTGGGACATTATATATTCTTGATCTATAAAGATTTTTTACCTGACTTTGCCAATGTGTGATGGGTATCTCAGATGGGAAGAAAATCTGCCAACAATAATTAATGGTACAGTGCCCGTGTATTTACTTACAGGCTGTCTAGTAATGTAACCCCAAACATGTTTAATCGGAATTAAACCTCACTGAGCTCAATAGGTTTAATGTTACAGAATGCAATCTTATAGAAATCTTTGCATGTTTGCTCTTTCCTGGATATCATACAATTGTATCCCAAAATTTTAAACTCACATGTACTGTATATGTTCTTTTTGTAACTATATATTCTTCAATTTGCTCAGTGTTGTGTAAAAATCCATTAGTTTAAGCTGTATGGGATATGGATGATATGAGTTTGATCAGCACAAAAATGTATGCTAAAAATCTCAAACTAAAATGTTGTTCTCCATTTTGGTATGAATAAAGCTGGTTTCTTGGAGAAAATAAAGAACAGCTACAGTCTTTCCCTGCCTGCTCTTTTGAAATATATTGTACGTCTGTCTCCAGGACTCCAATATTCAGGACACACGTTTCTGCATATAGAGAGCTGGCAAACTTTTAAGTAGATTTCCAGCTTCCTTTTTCATTTTGAAATCATTGCTGTATTCAGCTGATACCTGGGACTGAAAACTAGCACATTATTATCATCCAAAGTGTCTGGAGACAGAAGGAAACAATTTGGGAGAGAGAAAGAAAAGAAATTTAAATGTCTTGCATTCTGGAAAGCCTATTTCACATACTTTCATTTGTCTTTTTCCTGCTCCTCCTTCACAGTCATGTTTCACATTCATACATAAGTATGTATGTGAGAGAGACTTTATAGATTTTTGCATTTGTAAATGAATGTAACATTTCTACTACATACAGCTTTAATTTATTTCAACATTGTTTTAATACTTTTTAAAAATCCACTGATAAGGCAATACTTGAGATTAATAATACAATAAGATTAATATTCATAAATATTAACCAAAGGCCTTTTTTAAAAGGGATAGTATATTTACCCAAATTACCTTTCCTTTTTAATTCCAAAATTAAAACTGATCCAAAGCACTATGGGTTTTAGTATTTTTGAAAATCATATTTATATTCCTTTTTTTAGCATCCAGGATTATCAGTATTTTTGGACAAGAACATTAAAAGCTCTTTTGTCTAAATTGAATAGTGATATTAATGCATGAAAGGTATTCTTCTCCATAACAAATAGTTAATATTAATGACATTGTATATAATAATATAGCATTATAATATAATAATATATAATACTATATTATAGTATATACTATAGTACATACTATGCTATATGTATCTGTTGCTCTAAATCATATATTTGAATGTTGTTTTTTTAGGTAAAAAATATTTCCACAACATATCATATGAAAATATCATTTTCACAGGTATTGTGATATTAACATTTTTCTGAAAATAGTATTAGTAGTATTTTCTATATAATGTGCTATCAAATCCAACTTTATGGAAAAACTAAAAGAAATTGGCAAGTGGAAGCATATTTATTTGGAATTAAGTTATATAGAATTGAACAGAACAAAATAGTTTTATGCTTATCCCAATCCTCTTTTTCCTATGGTTTTATTGTATATATTAACATACAAAATATAATTTATGAAGTGAAGTTGCTACTGCTGTTGATATTTTTGTCATTATCATTGTCATTACATCTTTAAAAAATCCTGTTCCAAACTCAAATGCTTTAGAGAATGCCTGGGAATTCTTGGAGCCGCAATCCTACTATATTCAGTAAGTGCCAATTTGGGGAAAATGTCTTCCATCCAGCGAAGTCTTTTCCCTTTTGAAAATAGAGATTAAGGAGAAAAACAAACATACAAGAAGTCTAGGTGGGAACTATATTGATTTTTGTGCCAGTCAAATCTTTATTATGGTCCTATACCAGTATAAAAGGGTAAAATATAAGCAATTAATAATTTTAAAAACTTTAAAAAGGTAAAATATACAAAAGTTAAAAAGTTAAAAAATATAGAAACAAGAAAATCCTATAAAAGTATAAAACATTAATAATTTTTTTAAAAGTTAATATATGCCTTACTAAATCTATCATAATATGAAATGTTTAAAATGTTTTTTTTAATTTTGTGCATTTTATACATTTTAATTTTTCAAATTATTAATTATTTGTATTTTACCTTTTTTATGCTGGTCTATGACCTGTAATAATGATTTGACAGGATCGATTTCCATGCAATCATACATATAATAGTTATACATAAGATGTATAAGATATAAAATATAATTCTTACATTTCTTAATCTATGAAAGAATCATTTTAGTTGTTCTATAGGTAATTGCCTTTATTTTATGGGTATAATTCAGTGATTTTGGCATAAGAAAGATAGATCCTCAAGTAATTGTAAAAAAAACATTGTGCCTACCGTCCCTGTCCTTTTGTCCCCATTTATTCATACCTTTTCCTATATTCTTCTTACTCATGTTTATACTTATACCTATTATCTTGTAAGCGATTGACAAATCAAATAAATAATTAAATAAAAATAAAGAAAGTACCATAATGAAAGAACTGTATAGTTTGGAGCTATCTGAGCTCTGTTGGATAGATGCATCTTAAATTCAAATTTCATAGAGTAAGCAGAAGAAATGACAAAAGAAAACATAGCAGATGCTGATTAATGGATGCCAGAGATACCTCACTGCTCTGTTTGCTTGGTTAGCTTTGTTTTAAATCTGATACAGATCTCATGCTGCACAGTAAATCCAGAAATAGTCCATATTCCTTTAAATTCAAGCAATGTATCACTTTCTATTACCCCATGTCACATCAGTCTGTGGCTAAAGGATGAATTATATAGACATGAACCAGCATGCAGGCCCACTGCAGAGAAATAGAGCATTGCAAGTATAAGGCAAACGTGGATAGGAAAAATATTGGCTGCTGTTTGACATTGCTGTTTAAGACACAGCACTGAATTTGATATAATATAATAGGTGTATTTAGCATAATACTGGCAAAGCTCCTTACTTATTATTTAATTCAAGCAATACAGTAAGGCAGAGATGTTTCAGAATGAATTGTATTCCCTATCTAGATGTTGATCTGAAAGACCTAGAAAAAATATAACAGATTAAAATAAATTCAAACTGTATGGTATTTTTATATGAATAAATGAAAATCACAGGACAAAAATTTCAGGTTTTGTGAAAGCAAAACATCTGTGATAAATGATAGATAGATAGATAGATAGATAGATAGATAGATAGATAGATAGATAGATAGATAGATAGATAGATACTGTGTTTCTCATAAAATAAGGCCGAGTCTTATTTTTTTTTGAGCCCCGAAAAAATGACTAGGACATCTTTTCGGGGGTGACTTAATTTACTCCCCCAGGTGCACCCCCACCTACAGTGCCCCATGTGTACTCACCTTTCCACGAGGCTGTCTGCAGGGTACTCCTAAAGGCAACTTTTCTCCCCCCCTTTCCCCACATTTCTCTTCACCTCATGTATTCTAACAAATGATGCAAGAAATTGCGGGGAAACACATGATTTAAATAGGTCTAAATTTTGGGGGCAGGGCTTAATTTCACCTCATGCTGGGCCTTGCTATTAGTGGAGGCCATATTGTTGGAGAAACATGGTACATAGACAGAGATAGATAGATAGATTAGATAAACAGATATATAACAGATAGAGGTAGATAGACAGACAGATTCTAGCAGAAGCTGCCTACTGTATTAGATTATTTGAGGAAATCTGCTCTTCTGTCTGTATCTTTAAATATTCTGGATGAGCTAAAATTTACTGACTGGCTATTCATGACAACTTCGGAAATCTATTACAAGATTGTTTCCTCTTCCAGTTTTATCCATCAGCAAAAGCAAATCTGTGTCTCTGCAAACCTTTAAGTCGACTGAATCTTGGAACTGCATCACTCCAAAAATCATTAAATTTGAGGATACTTGCTCATCCAATCATCATTTTGCATCTAATCTAATCTAATTATCATTCTATTTATATGGCTACTCATCTTGTCTAATCTCTCCAGTGCAATTTATCATGAAATGTGAATATTCAAGATGGAGGTTGCAATTCCATTCAAACTTATTTACTGTAAGATTCATTAGAAATACAGAAAGTTACAGTTAGTTTTAGTAAATATTCAGGTTTTCTCATCTCCCTGATTTGGAATTTAGAATCTAGTTGAATTTTAAAATATATTTCCCCTGCTGTCTCAATTATCTCTTTTCTCTCAGATATTTTCTGTTGTGTTTTGTTGTTACCTGATAAAGAAATACAGAAGAAGTACCTCAAATATCAGAAGTGGGGAGTAAGAATTAAAATTATTGTATCTATAGCAGCACAAAGACACCATTAGAATTTCTCAAATATAGACTCACTCTCCAAACAGTGGAATACTGAAGTTTATTCTACTTTTAGAATGAAATTGAGTATTTATAGAATTTATATGTTAGTAGCAGTTGCTTTTTAAGACATTAAAGATCAGTGACATGTATATACCTAATAGCCAAAACAGAATAAGTGAAAGCATGATAGAGTTGCAAACTTCATGCTTTGGAATGTATGTAAAAAGTTCAGCTTCTCTATAAATAAAAATGTCTGGAATCACACACCTTAAAATGCCTTAAGAATGGACATTTTATGGGATTTCAAATACTTGAAACACAATACAACAGATATTCCTAGAATTAAAAAATAATAATTGTAACAAAGTAGTCAAATTGATAAAAAAGAAATGGAAAAATATCAAAATCTGCAGATTTGCAAACTGATTCTTGAAAGGCTTTGGAAGAAAAGAACAACTATAATGCCTATCATGACAAGAGCTCTTGGAGCTATATAAAACAGATTCACCATTTAAAAGAGAGATGGAGAGGAAGGGGATGGGAGGGAGGGAGGGAGGGAGGGGGAGAGAGAGAGAGAGAGAGAGAGATGCATCTTGCTCGGAACTTCCTATAAACTATACTGATCACTTCCAAGATCCTTAATGAGATCTTGAGTCTTCAGAAAAGATTTGATCTAAAGACTGTAACATTTGTTGGATGAATAGGTAATAATTGCAAACATTTCAAAATTGTTAAATACATTGAAAGATCTTATGGAATTTTATTTTTATACTTGGTAACCACAGGGAGACTCCTGTATGAACAGAAATGGAAAGACTTACCAAATATCTACAATGGAAGAATAGATGACTGATGGAACTGGGGAAATCGACATATTTGATTAAAGAAAAGACGTTGACCAATTTTATTTCCAACTGGAAAAACTGTTGGAATTTTTCAAGAGAATGAAAGGAATGAAATTGAGATCTGATGATTAGAATTATATGATACTATAGAGATAATGTGGACTAATGTTAATTTTAGAATAAGAATGTGATGTATAATGTATTTTTATCTAAACACCAAGGAATATTGGAAGTCATTCTTTTTCTATTTTCTTGACTTTTTTCTTCTTTTAACTCTATTTATTTTATTTAACTCTATTTCTATTAACTTCTATTTTCTTTCAACTCTTTTTCTTTCTGCTTGTCTTTCTGAAATTCAGGAAAGTTCAGAAATAGACATTCCTAGCAAAAATCTCTACATGTCCAAAAGGCCTTGAAACATTTGGCCTAAGTATCCTGAGATCAGAAAAAGTTGCTGACTCCTACAGTTGATTTATTCCTCGTTCCTTCATGTGATTGGACTGCATGAAGAGAAGGTGGAATGAGATTTGCTGGTCACCCTTTCTTGTATTCAGGACTGCTGATGACTCTATTAGTGAGGCAGATATGAGAGTGTGATTTGCCAAATGCATTCAGGCTGTCTAGAAGCACCTGGCAAAATTGACTGAAGAAGTGGACTTTTGAGGACTCTGCTCTGTGGGCAGCTTCTAAATCTGTGACTTCAGGAAGTCCTCAGGCAGCAAGGAGTCAGATACATCTAGTTGGAGGTTTCTCCCATTGACTGTCAATCGAGAAACAAGGAGGAAACAGATATTTTACTGACAGGCTATGTCTCATGGCAGTAGACAGAGATGTTGTGTAGATACTTGCTGCTCTAGTCTAACAACACTCCAAGAAGCCAGAAAATTGGTGGCCACAAGGAGCATTACTAATTACTTAGCAGCATACCCCTGCTTGCTTCTCTTAATGTCCTCTGGTCAAACTGGAGGATCTTTCTACTCCCATCCCTCCTGAATGACAGCAACCAGATACACTTTAGCAAATGCTGTCAGCGGAACAGGATTTCTTTCCTTCCTGGTTAGAAAACCTACCTGAAATGGACAACATGATGCATGATTCAAAAGTCAACAATGTACTTATCATCTGCCTATTCACTGATTTATTTTGTAATATTGTTTAAATTTAAATATTAATTTCAATTAGGTCAGACCTTTGTAAAAAGGGATGTTGTTTCTCTTACAGCCAAACCTTTAACAAAGGCATAGCCATACATTGTTGTTAGACTGCCGCTTTCTCATTTACTTCCTAGTCAAATTTGCAGTGTATTTTCTGCATAACTTTTCACTTTGTTTTCTACACAGGTAGAAAACGTGGAGTATAGTGTAATACTTGTTCTTCCCGAAAGCAAACATGCAGTGCAAATTCATGCTGTGAAGACTTGCAAAGCCACTTAGGCTTATATACAAGTGTGAAAAAAAAAAGTTGTGTATCCTGAGAAGGCATGCTTTACACAGTCACAGAATTGGTACAGTCCATAATTAATCCACTTCCTGGAAAAAGCTTTGTGCTCTGCCTCTATTTCAAGAAGACAAAAAAGAAAAAGAAAAAAAGAGGGAACATCAAAATGTTTAATCAAAAGAGCAACAAGAAGCGAACTCTTGCATTGAATTAACATGTAAACGCTAAATAAATGCCAGAATTGTATTAGTGCTTAATTGTTTAAAAGCTCATTTATTCATGCACATACATTCATGTACCTTTGTGGAGTAATGCTGTATACCACCCAGTTCTAAGTTAGTTACAAGGAAATGAATGGGATTTATTCCTAAGAAAATGTTTTTAGGGTTAGACACACTCTCTCTCTCTCCCTCCCTCCCTCCCTCCCTCCCTCCCTCCCTCTCTCTCTCTCTCTCTCTCANTCCCTCCCTCCCTCCCTCCCTCCCTCCCTCCCTCTCTCTCTCTCTCTCTCTCTCACACATACACACACACCCCAACACATGTACATACATATACAGATTGTGACATTCCTTCCTCACTCTGTCTCACAAAAAGGAAATATTTACTTGCAGTGGTTCAAAAGCTTAGTCCCCCAATCCTGAATATTTAATAGAAAATAAAATGATATTTATTTTTAAGTGTATTTTACCTTCAGCGCTAGTGCATCCTCACAACAAATCTATTGCGTTGCCCTGACATAGTTACTGCAAAGGTTTTTCCTCGGTTGTCCCAGGGGCCCAATTGATTTATCTGCCAGAAGCCTAAAGCCCCAAAATAAGATAGCTTTGAGTTTACAGAGGTCATTTTTCATTGTCTAAATAAAAATTTCTAAACAAAAATCTCTCATCCTGTTAACCGCAGGGTCCTTATCTCCCCAGAGGCTACAAAAACCTGAAAGAAGCCATTTCAATTCTTTTATGAAGAAAGATAAAAGCGAGTTTTCGATTAGAAAGCCAGGGAAAGCTGCCTTATTAAATGGTGGTAACAGTAACTAGTCAAAAAGGCAAAAATGTTCAGATAGAGAGCAGAGGGAGAGAATCATTATGTGCAAAGCACACGCCAGGATGCCTAAGCAATCTGAATTGGTGAGGTTTGGAGAGGAGGACTGGGTGGCTTTAGGGTGAACTAGTTATGGCCAGTTGTTCTTATCTCATAAAAAGCCTCAAACCTTTCTTTATCTACCACATGTCCTTAATTAGGTCTGCATGGCTTTATCAACTGACATTAACTGTATGTTATATGGTGGTTACATATTCAGGACCTCATTCCTTGATCTGGTTCAATACAGCGCTCTAAGGAAGCAGTGGCAAGGTTGGAAGGGAGCTTATAATTTCTGCAATAGGTCAGATGCAAATTTATTACAATCGTATGTTGATACCAAAAGATATACAGATGTCTGAACTGCAAAGGACTGGGGGGAAATGCCTGAATCCCAAAGAAAAAGTATATCAAAGTTTGCTCTCCAGTTTGAGGGAAGCTAGATCTTTTTCTCAAATCTGTATGGGAATAGGAGAAAATGGAACATAGAATCATAGGATTGGAAGGGACCTTGGAGGTCTTCCAGTCCAACCCCCTGCTCAAGCAGGAGACCCTACACTCATGATGGCAAACCTATGGCACATGTGCCACAGATGGCATGAAGAGCCCTCTCTATAGGCACACAAGCCATTGACCCAGCTCAGCTCCACTGCACATGTGCACACACCTCCCACTGGCCAGCTGGTCTTTGGGTCTCTGCCACACATGCATGAGGGGGGGCAAATGAGGGGGTATGTGGGGCGCATGCAGGGAAGTCATTTGTTCATGCACGGGATTTTTTTATCTGCTTTATGGAGACAAGTGGTTCATGCCCATGTTCTGTGTTTTTAATAAAATGCATTTCCACAAACTCATTTGTAATTCATGGAAATTAAATGGAAGATTTCATTGCACATTCCACATGAAGCAGATTGTTTAGTGTGGCTCTCTGAGAATGCCCATGTTGAGATTAGAATTTGATTGCAGCCAGATTCCAGGGGAAAGATGCAAGAAAGGAAAAAATAGCCGGTACACTTTTATCGCCATTAATACAATTACCTTTAGCATGTCAGGCTACAGACTTCTCGAGTATTGTTGATTGGACAACATTTTATCAGGCCTCCTAAAATTAGCTTCTGAGGAGTTTCTTTTACTGTTCTTCACTTATAGGCAGAGATCTTGCTAAACTAAAACAATTACTTACATCATTAATAATACACTGTAAAAATTGCAGGGGGAGTAGTCGTCTTCTTAACTCTCTTTCTCCTGACCAAACTATCTAAACCAAGGGTCTTCAAACTTGGCAAGTTTAAGATTTGTGGACTTCAACTCCCAGAATTCCTGAGTTAACATGACTGGAGGAAGAATTCTGGTAGTTGAAGTCTACAAGTCTTGAAGCTGTCAAGTTTGAAGACTCCTGGTCTAAACTCTGCTGCCTCTTTGCCCTCTGGAATGCAGTTTCTTCTTCCTAGGAATCCAGATTACATTCTGTCACATCTTTAAGAGTCTAGGAGCAGTAAGCCCAGGTTCAGATTTCCATTCAGTTACAGAACTCACTCACTGCATGTATAATGAAATGCAGGAATCATTGGAAGAAACCCCAGCATTTGAAGAAATGGAAGGCAATAGAAAAAGAGACAGACAGAAGACAATGAGATAATAATAAAAACAATGAGAGCAGAGCAGAGCAGAGTAGAACAGAACAGAACGGAACAGAATAACAGAGTTGGGAGGACCTTGGTGGTCTTCTAATCCAACCCAGCTGGTCACATTGCCAACTTCAAAAGCCGATACAAAGATTTATGCCACCAGATAAAGACTGAATGCACCAATTATCACATTAAACAAGAGGAAGACTTTGTTTTTGTTTTTTTAAACAAATTTTATTCAGTTGTTCACATAAAAACAAAAATCTCTTTTTAGTGGACAACATATTTCCGGGTCATCACTTTTACAAACAAATATGACAGCAGTTATACATTCATATGTGCATACTTAATTCCATTATTACCTTTTCCATTCCAAATTTTCAGTAAGGAGAGAAACAAACAAATTAATTCTAGCCTCTTTCATTAATCTC
>BHFT01032643.1:0-26372 GCA_004320025.1 Laticauda laticaudata | reverse complement strand
ATTGGGGAAAAAAAACCACAGAGTCAGAAGAGTTATTCCAAGGACAAATTGACCAACCTTGTTGCCGACAGTCGTATTTCCTGCCCAAATCAAAAGTTTGGTGTGGTTAAACCTTGAGTTCTGTGTGAATTATCCTAAACTCTATGTTTTAGTCTTGTTTAGTACTCCATTTGCTTGTAAATGTACGGTTCTTGTTTATTCATGGATGTTTTGTGGGGAAAGCCTCGACATGTATTCATATTGGTATCAAAGGTATCTCAAACTGATCAAGTGAGTTCAAAGATGTCAATTTTAGTTATAAAAAATCTATGGCAAGTTTTTACCCAAAAAGGATAATACCCATAAACCTTATAACACTGGTAATTCAAGGAAAACAAAAGACATGGAAATAACATTAGAAAATAGCTAATATTCCTAAGGCTTCCATTAGGAAAATAAAAAATCTGTAGAAAATTTTTTATGGAGAAATATTTCCAAATATGTGGATGTAATGTATGGATTTCCGCAATAGAATTTCAATTCATTGGCAACCAAATGAGGAATCAACTAGAGGTATTAAAATGTAGCCTATACAATCATACCTGTTCTCCAAGAGTGTAGAATTATTTATAGAGCTACTTGAAAACACCATTAAAATTCAATGTATTTTCAATAAAGCAATGCAAATGCCAATTAATGATAAAGCTATTTAACACGTTCAACTAAAACAGCAACTATAGAAAGTACACATTGTTTGTCTTTATTTATGCTCTTCTCATATAATTAAAGTATTTTATGCACATTCAAGGACTAATTACAAGTAGTTATTTATTAAATCAAGAAAGATTATCAATTCTGTTAATTGTCGAGACATGAACTTTGATATTATACTTGCGTCACAGGACCAAAACCCTGTGTCAGAACAACCCTTAGATAATAAATAAATTAGACTACAATTAAGAGAGATAATGGCCTATGCAATAATATTCCTATTATCCCTCTAATGTAGGGGCATTCAGTCAGGACCCCATCAAGAAAGATGATGTAACACATCCAATCACAGTACAAGCAACTATATCTGTGGGGGGAGGGGGAATGGGGGGGGTAATGTAGATCAATAGCGTATAAACCAGCTCAGTACCACAGCAATGTTTATAAAACTATAAATCGTATTCTCACCTATAAAATATCCCCAGAAACATAACCAAAGAACTATAAAAGTAATTTTTCTACTGCACCTGCATGGAATTATCATAAAGCTCCCAACTTTATACATATAAATCCAAATAATATGTATGTAATATGTCGATGAATTTCTGAACTCCAGAAATGTTGATTCCTCTTCTTAGCGCTTACACATTGCGACCGTGATTGTCTAAAGTACATTTAGAAGTTCAGCTCTATTCTCATCTTTGCACAAAACTTGAAGGTTTCAGAAAAATCTTTGAAACAGTTTGTCCCAGCATGGAATTAACAACACTGTTTTCTCAACAATAAATTTTCTGTTTTGGCAATCAGCTAACTTATTGAAAACATAACATATTTCGCCCCCTAGTTTCACATATGTATTCAGGTTTTGCAAAATTGTTAGCTAGTGATGTACTCTACACATAGAGCGTATATAAGTGTATAATAGAATCCAATATAAATAATGAATAAAGCCTCTAAAAATATGCATGATTAAAATATGAATTCTAGTTAAATACCTTTGCTTGATTGGCCATTTCCTTCGCCCAAATGGCTGAACACAATTACCTTTTTTCTTTGTCTTAAGCTTGTTGATCTTTCAGATCAAATGCCTTGATCTGATTCGTTGCTTTAGCATTTCGTGCGAAGTTCAATAAAGTTTGTAGCGTTCATATAAAAGATATTTCTTATCTTATAAGCATTCTTTGTAGGTTTCAAGCATGGATGCGATTTAAAAGGGTAACAAACTCTTTAAGCCTTTTGGACTATGTAGTTACAGTGGCTCTAGCACTTAGAATCATAGACTATGAGATTCCGAAGGTTCCTTTACAGAGCTGAATCATCAACATGTTCTTTACTATTCAGCTTGTATTATTTTCTGATTATTTTTTGCCAATATATGTAGGACAAGCATTTATTTGCTTGAGATTTGAAGTTGCCATTTGTTTGAACCATTCTGATTACATAGTCAAGATCTTTTGAAGGTTAGCAAATATTATCTATGGTAATTGAACAGCCTTTAGATCCATCAGCCCGAAGAGAATGCCAAATTGTTCTTAATAATGATCCAACACGAGATCAAATTTATGTTAGAGTTAAGTCCAAATCTGACATAACAATAGTAGGCATATAATTTGGAAATTACTTGCAGGAAAACAAACACAATGTGATAAAATCCCCGCGTGCAACAAATCTAACCTATCAAATACCATAAAGTTTCCTTAGAGATTACCTAAAAAACCATATTTTCTAATCCTAGCATCACATTTGCAGCTACAACTGGTTTTATATTTCTCCATACTTTACTCACTAGCAGGTGCTTGATAAATATGTACTATTAGAATATAACCTTTAAAAAAAAAGAGTGTATCATTGTTAATGAATATACTATTTTTTAAAAGGATCAATCATTCCAAAAAAACATTACCGTATTTTCTCAGAAAAAATGTACCTTGTGCAAATATATTCTTACTTAAGTCTGTGTACATTTGGGAAAATGATTTGGAAAAAGTTATATTGAAACCTCCCCATTAGATCATATCACTTCTATTTAAACCAGCTCAACACATTTCAGGGCTTACGGTGGAGGATATAAAAGTGAAACAAAAGAAATCTTATCAAATCATCAAAGGAATACAACAACAAACTTTTACCACCTTCCTGACATCTTTTTTAGCCTTCCCTAAAAAGCAAAATGATTGCAGGTACTGGCTTACCCCAAATTTCTTCCAAAAGTGCGCACCTATCTCAATGGTATTTTCTGAAAGGTCAAACCAATAACCCTTAATTTCTCCTGGGTTTTGTTGTTGTTAAATTTGTTCCAAAGGAAAACAAACCTCCCCCTCTCGAAACGGTAAAGTCCAATTTACCGTTGATCTGGCGATGATTGAGGAATTCTCCATAGACATTCCAAGAGGGAAACCCTAATTCTTCTTTCTTTCCACGTTGGGAGTGCTTGGCCGCACATGTGCAATTCAAGCAGTGGGCCACCTGGTGTCATCCCTTAATTTACAATTGTCTCTAATCCTAATGTGTAAATGTTGTAAATTTCACAGCCAATATAATATCATGCTACTGTTATGCTACAGCCCCCTCAAAAATATCTAACATTAGACCCTAGCTAACTCCCTTCGAAACTTATACTCAAGCATGCCAATGCATAACATGCCCTGACAAAGTTCACATCAACCTATAATCACCTTTCAAACCAGAACCAGTATTATCGGATTACCCTATACACAATATTCAATCAGATTGTAAATAATTCCTGACAAAAACTGTTGAGTTCACAAGTACCCTTATATCCAATTATATATAACAATACATCTCACTTTAAATAAACAAACATTAAAACCCACTTATTAAATTCATAATGAGGAATCTATATCATTCAAATATCTCCCCCTTCAGTCATATGAATATCATAAATACATGCTTCGTCCCAATTCCAATATTTTACTGCCGTGCAATCATTACTACTCAATTTTGGCTACCCGTATAAATTCCAACTTATGTAGTAAACACGGTTTAGCCACAATCAGGTGTTATTATGCTTTAAACAACTATCAAAATAAAATATAAACTCTCCTTTGTGTTAAACTATAAAAAATAAAAAATACTGACCCAAGTATTATGAAGATCCATTCAAAGCAGATATGGCCCTGCAACTATTGTAGAATTTTGTTAACCTCAATATATATAGAAATATTAAAAGATACAAAACAATACCCCAACTCAAAGTAGAAAGTTTAAAAAAGGTACATCCCCAAATAACTTGAGCAAGCCATAAATCTATCCACTGACTTCAATAAACACATCCATGTTTATACCCTTTCCCCTTAGAGCAACATTATAAAAGAACTTTGTATTATAAACTTCTTGAAATGAAGCTCCCTTCCCTTCAAATAAGTTACTATTTCTCTAAGAGGGATATGAAATAACATACTAAAAGAAGTATACAAAATCGTGGTTAAGTTCACCACATAAACTAGTTAAGTTATTTAAAGGTGTAACAGAGTATTTCTAACTAAATATTAAATCTTACAAGTTCTTACCGTCTTCCATCAATATGGGTCTGTAATATCTAATCATCACTTTTGGTATATATACACTATATAAAGAACAAAAAAGGTAAGAACCAGAAGGTGCACGAACCTTGCAAACTTTTAAAACTTGGGACTTTCCCAATCCCAGAATTCCCAGGCCAGCTATGATATCTCTGGAGCTCAAGTTCGTACGGTCTAAAGTTGGCATAAGATAGACACCCCGTGTGCTACAGAATACTTTATTCTTGAAATGATCAATAGTGACACTGTTTCCCACTTGTTCCACATGCAAAAGTATCCATAAATTTATGGCATCAGAAAACTGATGCACGAGTTGAGCCTTGATTTAAAATATTTTCTTTTCTCCTTAAAATCCATCTTTCTGCCCAATTCGCATCAATCTCATAGTTCAAAACAATCCACACTGGCATCCAGTTGGGTGCGCAAAAACCAGGTAAACCTCTTATGGTCTGAATGTTCGTAACACTTTAGTTGAAACCACATTCAGAGAATCTTAAGATACTTGAGATATGGTTGCAGCATGTGCTCCCGTACCAAAATTCTGCTGACTTGTTCTGGACAAATATCGCCAAGCAATTCTGCATGCTTTCAAATTCAATTCACTAGGACTTCAAGAAGGTTGACTCAAAGCTCCTTCCCATCCTTCGAGGTTTGCATAAAATGAGGCCGCAGTCATTGGGCAATGGCCAACTATGCTGATTCTGAACTAAACCACTCCCGCTTAGAGGGCATGTCACAGACCATATTGTGAAGCAGATAGTACTAAGTCTAATTCTATTGCTTATTAAAAGGCATAATACCAATGAGACTTATCAATTCAAGCACTCCTTATAATGAAGAACGGAAACATGCTGAAAACAAAAACACTGTGATTGTATACTTACAAGACGAACCTCTCGACAGGTGAAATGTTCCTTATACTTCTTTCAAAACCAAACAACCTCGGGTGATTCACTTTGTGAGAATTGAGATAGTGAAGCATTAAAAGCATTTCTGCCAAGCAATGCAAATGAGCAAAGCAGCACTTTAAAATATGAAGCACTATGTTTTGACAACTGATGGCCTCGCAGATATGCCTGATCCCAATTCCAATCACCTCCAATCAATTTAAACGAAAGCTACTCTAAAAACATGGGCCTAACAACAAAGTTTGGAAATTGATCTAAGTAAGACGGAGATAACAAAAGGCAAGGTTACTTGCTAGAATCCCAGCCAATCAGCGGAATAATTATTTAGTGTATGTATTTATTTATCAATCATATATTTAAAGAATGAGCCACAAATGCAATTACATGGGAGAAAAACACATCATTATCCAAGCATATTACTTTTGTACCATATAACAAGATTGCTTGCTTAAGAAAGTCTTAATCAACTTTCTCTTTCCTCTACTCAAAATTGTTGGGTACAATGCTGTCCCTTATCTGCTACCTTTTTGTTTTCTTTTGGTTTTTCCAATTGCTCTGTTTCGTGAGCCAAACAAAATAGAATCCATAAGAACAGCTCCCCCAAGTAATTTAGTGGTATCGTAATTGTGTATATTAAAGAACCAGCCAATTACCTCTCCTAATCTTACTGCCTTGTGTCTCTAGTGATCTCTCTTTCCCCAAACCCCAAAAACTTTAACCTTAGACTGTCTACTACTGACCTCACCCTTTTCCTAAGAGGTCTGTAGGGGGCGTGCATAAGTACACCAATGTGCCTCCCATCCCTGTCCTGTTGTTTCTTTTATTTTTCTTATTTGTACCCATTTCATAACTATATATATAATACATACTATATGTATTCATAACTATGTATGTACTTATATCTATTATCTTGTAAGCAATTGACAAATCAAAATAAATAAATAAAATAAATTTGACTTTGAGACCTTGTGAAGCAATGCCAGACAACTATTATAGCTGCCTTCAGGAAATGGAGTAAGTAGGATCCTGACAAATTATTCTGATACTGGTACTTGGGAAGAGACTAGGGAAGATCTTTCATTTGTAATCACCTTATATCTGGAAATTATTAGATATCAATTATTAGACATGTCAAGAACAAGTCTTGCCTTACAAATCTTATCTCATTCTTTGACTAGGTGATTTTCGTGGTAGATTATAAGACTACTGGTAGATTAGAGAACATCCTTTGCTACAGTTTGGGATTTCAGCAAGCATTTCAGCAAGATTAAGCATCACATAAATATTCAGATAAGGAAAAGAGACAGTTGGAGTTGATTAAGGAGTTAAGGAGATATATATGTGGTTCAAAAAATTATACCCAAAATGTGCATACAATGAGTTCTGTATCAAACTGGAGTGGGATATCTGTGTGAGGGTATAGGGCAGGGCTGTCATGAACTGGCCATGCCCATACCTGTTTAGCAAAGGGGGAAAAAATTCACAATTCATCACGTGACACCACCATGACGGAGCATGCTTGACGCCCCTGGTATAAGGGGTGGATTGATTCCAGAGTGGAAGACATGCAACAAAGGATTCAAGGAATAAAAGAATTACCGTTAGAAAATTCTGGTTAAATATGTAGGGTTGGGGTGGAGTGATAGTCCTAAACACTAAGTACTGATTAAGAACAACAATTAAAAACTAATTACCTAGAGGGAGGATGGGCTCCCTGTCACTAGATGTGTGGAAGCATCTTTTGTTAGGCAACCAGGATAATTTAATATGGATACTTCCAATAGCCTATATATGCATTACTCTGCCTCCAGAGTAAAAAAGAAACCAGGGAAGAAATTTCTACATTCTTTATAGAAAAAAAGGAATCTTTAAATTAATTCTTCACATCAGGAGTATCAATTTTATTATTAAGCTTAAACACATTTTACCTTCTCATACTTTTTATTTTAGACTAGTAACAGTATCTACTATAGGATAGACTTCAAGAGCCAAGAAGATATTTATTTTCATAGTTTGGTGATAAATGTTTGCATTAGTAAAGTTGCCATTTCTATAAAGAAAACAATCCTTATGGGCGTCAGTGTTTCTTTTTCTTTGATTCTATAAAATCGCTTCATGTTACAAAGGAGTCATATTTTTCTAACTTCACTCTCCTTGAAATTGGAAACTTGTTCTCTTTGTTCTGGCATCTTTACTATAAGAATTATTTGGTCTTCAAATAGTTGGTGGAAGTAGTAGAAAATTGTGCTGTCCAGCCAGTGTATGGGATTTGAATAGTTAGGTAGCAATTGTGGGCTGTCCGCTTAAGGGAATGCATCATGGTAAATGTAGTAAAGGTATCTTGGGAAATGTAGTCCATATCACATGACCACATCTGTAATCCTGGTTGGTCACTAAATTGACCCTCTAAGGGTTGGAGGAGGTTTTCCTCATTCTTGCCTGAACTCATGGACTGGTGGTAATTCCTCTACTTCTATCGCTACAACATGGGGGAAAAAGGATAGAAGATATATCATCTTTTTACCTACAAGGCAGATATGCAAAGGATTGGTCATTAAAGAAGAACTTCATCACAAATGTGAATTAAGAGGATACCTGATGAACCAGTAAATGTACTTTGTTATGGATGTCTTGTTGAGTTATCTATCTGCATCTGCACAGCTTAAAAATCCACTACTGTGCAGAAGACAGAAAAATAATACTCCTGTCAAGAAAACATAGCAGGACTTGCAGATAGTTTCCAAACCCTTAGGACCAACACAAGGTAAAATTTTCTTTTGGTCAGGATTGATTCATGGACATAGGCCTGTAGTTTTTTTGGCAACAGTCCAAAATTCCATGACATTTTCTCTCCCCTTTCCAAATTATCAGTTTAGTTTGTAATCCTCTGGTTTTTTTTTAGGTATTTAAGCTTTTAAGAACAGTCAAGGTTGCTTTGGTGTTGCCATTATCTGATAGATGCAATGAAATCTGCAATAAAATTCTAATTTAAAATAAATTTTCCTATCCCCAAGCTATGGCATATTTGAACATCGACTGTTTTTTGTTGCCCATTACACTCACAATATTGAAATGGCTATTCGCATCTAAATTCTGAAATTCTATTCGCATCTTGAATATTCTTGCAATCAGGGTGGGTTTCTACCGGTTCTGTCCACCTTTGTAGAAGCAGTAGCTCTGAAGAGCAGCAGACATAGAACCGGTTCTATGTCTGCTGATGTTTTTGCCCACCCCGCCACCCAGGATCTTACCTGATCTTTATTTCCTGATTTTTCAACTTCAGCTGCCAATTTAAAAAAAACAAGAAAAGAGGGCTGTTTCAAAGGCTGCTTCTTGGCAAGCAGCATGCTAATGATGTGCTAATGACAATTTATGACAATTTACAGGCGCATGGCTCACAGAGGGCAGGGAAGCTCATAAATCCCGAACTGGTAGGTAGTTAACCCTTTCGTAACCCACCCCTGCTTGTAATGTTTCACTTGCATTTTTAACAGGGTTTGCAACTTGCACGCAGAGTTATTTTTAATTATAAACATAAAGTTGAATTGATACAGACATATACCACAGCATGATAATTTTCTGCCTAGTTTCTTATACAGAGACATTTTCCCCTGAAAGAAAGGTTTTTTACACACAGTCTGGACAATGAAAGTCAACAAAGATGACTTGAAAAAATTAAAATATTGCACATATGGAACTGCTTAAACTGCAATGCTCAATCATAATAAATTATTATTTTAACTACATGCAAATTTACAAATGGCACAAAAATGGATAAATTATTCTTTAAATAGCAACAACAAAGGAATTCCTCCAGAAGCAGAAACTTGGGCAGCCCTTTGAATGGAAAATGAAACATTTTCTGAATGGAAAAGGAGAGAGCCACAATGAAGCCAACTGTGCCATTAACTTAATGAAGATGTAAACTGTTCATTAAAAAAGTCATCAGATTGTAAACTTCATTTAATTGCCAGTAGAAAGTTCAAATTGGTTATTCAAAAACAACAACAGATTTTGCCTGAAAGTAACAACAAACAGCTCCTACAGCCAACAGCTCCTTTTATTGCTGAAAGTAATTGTTGGAGCCAGGTTCAGGGACAGGTTCTCCCACTTGGGACTTTGCATGAAATATTACTCCAGCCATTTTGGTTCAAGATTTAAGTTTATGACTTAAACACAGTGAGTAGTTTAACATAAACCCTCTTTTGGCATGAGTTTGCCTCCTGATGACTTCATGGACACTACCCATGCAGTTTTCTTGACAATAGGACAGAAGTCGTTAACTGGCTTTAAAAAAATCTCAGTTTAGAATTTTCCTTGGAAAATTCCCATCCATACACCAACTAAGCACAACTCTGCTTAGATTCTGAACCAAGCAAAGATTCGTATGTATAATACCAACGTATTCTAGCAGCTCAGTCTGGCCAAACATGTAGCTAGTTTGTAGAACTGGGGAATTGAAGAAAAAAGATTGTTTGATTCTGACTCTTTGTATTTATAAGAGTTGCTTATATTTTGCTTAAGATGGTTGATAATCGTAAAACAAGCAAAGTAAATTCACAAGGCCCACCAACCATGAACAACATATAAACATTAAAGCCATCAAGAATTAAAAGTCCATTAAAACAGGTTCCCTGTCTTGTTCGTTACTGCTCATCTAAGAAAAATGTCTAGTTTGGATTTCTAAAAGTCTAATACAAGGGGGGGGGCATCACTTCAGTGGATTAAGGATTCCATCATTGCTGGGCAACCTAGAAAAGATTGCTCTTCAGATGCCTGACTCTTAATTCTCATAGAGTCAGGCCTTTCAGCATCCTCCTTCTCAAAGGAGGTTGAGTAAAATCATTTTGAAGGAAAGTACTTCAAAGTTATTTATGAACGAAACCATAAAGCTCTATACAGAAGAGGTTAAAATTGGCATTTTGGATTTGAAAACTTTTGGTAGTCACACCATAGCACTAGTGATGTGGTATTAAAAAAGCTCACACTTGTTAGCATTTATTATTATGGTTGGTTCTATTCTGGGGTGGGATTCTATCAGTTTGCACCTATTCACGAGAACCGGTTGTTTACATTCTGAGCAGTTTGGAGAATTGGTTGTTAGAAGAAATTACTAGCGTAATCCTGTAAGGAAGGCAGGAAAGAAACATTTTGGTGTTGCTTACAGAAACTGTCTCTCCATTAACCCTTATTACATTCTCGGCAGGACTAGACTTCCTATCTCTGAAACTTCTCTAGAGTTTTTTTCCCCTCCTTTGCTGGTACTTTGCTTGTGTGGAGTGACCATTCAAAGTTACAATGGCACTGAAAAAAGTGACTTATGACAGTTTTTGACACTTACAACTATTAATGCATCCTCACAGTCATGAGAGGCCAGGCGAGGAGATGTGTGCCTCAATGTGAGTGATATTGAGTTGGCCACACCCAGCCAGTAACATGACCACCAAGCCACATCCACCTAGTCACATGACTACCAAGCCACGCCCACCACCTTAGCCATGCCCTCAGAACCTGTTGTTAAAAATTTGAATCCCACCCCTGGTTCTATCTATGTTTAGACTGGATTTGGTACTTTTATCCACCTATCAAATCTTTCTCAAGGACCTGGAATGGGTAGATGTTGTTTAATAATATTAAAGATATTGTTGCAGAATGTATGCTGTTCCAGGTAAAGCTGCCTTTTATAATTAGTTGATGGTGATTTTGCCAGTGCCGATGGTGTTCAAATGGTGCTTCAAATGTTTTGGAATTACACCCAAGGCACCTATTACTGTTGGTGCTATCTTTGCTTTGTTCTGGTTCTATACTTGTTATACTTGTTACTACCATTAAGCCAACATTGACTTCTGGTGGTTGCCTGGACAGGTTTTTTCAGGCAAGATTTCAGAAATGGTTTACTATTATCCTGTTTTTTGTTCCAAGAGAGAGTGAGTGGCCCAGAGTCAACTAGCTGGCTTGTTCTTAAGGCAAGACTAGAATTCATGGTTTCCTAGTTTCTAGTTTAATGCCTTAAGCATTAAACCAAACAGGGTTGTATGAATATTATTTTTTTTGAATGTATTAGCTTCCCAACTCCAATAGATTCTGGGCGGCATTGTGGTGAGGCTACTGCTTTTAGGACCAGCTATAGTTTCTGATTAATCTGGGAAGATTCAAGTAGAGTGCATTATAGTGCACTAATCATGTGACGAAGGCAATGAATGACAATTGCCCGAAATGAATGCAACTGCTGTGGCCACTGAAACTGGCCAATGGCTCTCTCAACCACAGGTTCCACCGACTGCTTGGGCAGAAACCATGAGTCCCAGAGGACCTCTCAGGTATGCAGTTTGGAATCTTGCCTTGTAATCTAAGGGCACCAAAACCTTTTATGTTTATTTTTGTTCGAGGGTGATTTTAATCTTCTGGTTTGGTTCACAAAAATTGTGGGTTTTTTTTGTTTTTGTTTTTTTGTGGTTAATGTGTTGGTTACAGGGTAGGATGGGCTATTTTGCTTTGTTGTTAATGGATACTTTTAATTTGGACTGTCTCGCTTAATTTTGTTTTTGTTTTGATTTTATATTAAATTTTATATTACACACACACACACACACATATATACCCTGTTTCTCCAACAAAACTGCCTCCCCCAATAGGAAGTCCCAGCATGTTTTATAGGCATGAAATGAAATTCAACCCCTCCCCCCAAATTAAGGCCTATATTAAAACATGCAAAATGGGGGGGAATGGTGGGGGGGCTTGCCATTAGGAAGTACTTTTGTTGCACACCCGGATATGGTGCTGCCTGCATTGACCCCGATATGAAGTGCCCCACCAACACCAAGGCCAACATCCAAGCCATCGCCACCCGCCCACCCGAAGATGCAAGGAGAGGGAATNAAAAAAAAAAAAAAAAAAGACCTGGCCTTATTATATGGGAAACACGGTATACGGTATACGGTAAACACGGTGTTCGGGTCTTTTCCCATGTAAAATTGAGAGTATCTTGGTGACATTTCGACGAGGTCCTACTCGCCATGTTCAGGCTGGTGCTTTCGGCTTCGTGCTTGTGTGAGCAAAATGCTTTTGGCTTTGCACAAGCACAAAGCCGAAAGCACCAGCCTGAAGTTGGTGAGTGGGACCTCGTCGAAACATCGCCAAGATACTCTCAATCTTACATGGGAAAAGACCCAAACACGCCAAGACCTGCATACTTGTACCCGTGAAAATCTATGAAAACTATATATATGGTCCAATGGAGCCACTGGCTATATAAAATCTAACAAATAATAGTCGTTATAACAACACAATTTTCATGAGAATTCACTTTGCAGTTTAAATGTAGTTATGTGCCTTAGGTGATTAAGTTCTGTAATATACATTTACATGTTTAATTTTCAACAAGACAGTGGGATTAGTTAAAAAATAAAAAAGTAACTAATGCTTTCAGAATAATTTAAAAAATCTTTCCAAATGGACTGCTACCACACCTAAACTTAGCCAATGAAAAGCTGCATTTGAAAACAGTTCTAAAAAACTGTGTCAGGAGCAAAGTCCACCTTGCAACTAGAAGCTACTAGCTACTAGCAACTAGCATTTCTCTTGGGAGAAAGTGTTAGAAAGTGTTTCTAGACTGATTCCCTTGATGTTTGCAGCTGAAGAATTTTTTTTTCCTCATGTTTGCTTGTTATGCAACTGATAAAATTGCACTACACTGTAGCCTCAGTGGCTTAAGCACGCATGTTGGATTATAGCCTTAAAAACAAGTTGGAAGGCACAGTAATTATGTAAATGTTGGCTTCTTTCTTAGTTCTAATTGGGCACAATATTTTAGAGAATATTATTAAGTCACAATTAAGCAGGGTTCAGTTGTGTGGATAAATCACATGGGAACTAAAATATTAAGCAATGAATTCCAAAAGGTCATTGGAAGAATCTAATGTGTTAATGGACATTATTTTTGTCCATTAAAGAATCTGCTCAAATGAATGGACTGATATTACATAATGAAAGACATAATTTGCCTAAGGATGAGCATTTGAGTAATTTATGGAATGATGCAGATAAAGACAATGTTGCATTAGGAAAATGATATTTTGCCTTAAGATATGAATGAGCTTTTTATCAGGGGTTTGCCAACTATAGTTTATTTTCTCTTGCTAGGTGCAAATCAGGTGACAACAGGTTAAAATAAATGATGGTTTAACAATAGTAATGTTGCCACTTTCTTTGAGAGATCCAAGAAAACAATCTGTCTTCAGCCTACTAGAGTTAACTATTGCATAAAATACAGCAACAGCCAGATTTTAAACAGTATTCTGGCTATAGCAGGTTCCTATAATTAAGCAAAGCTTGTCTAACCTGTTCCTTATTAAGCCAAGATTTGCTCATTTGAGGACAGCTAATGCCTTGACTTGCTTGCAGGATTAAGCATGGCATAATTACACTGAGAACATGTGGAATTTTAATAATTTAGGCCATTTATATGATATGCTTGCCTATAGTTAACTAAGCTTATATACAACCTGACTTTCTGGTTTTCATGGCACATTGGATCATAAATTAATCTCACTGGGTGAGTTTGCTCAACATTAAATGTGGATGGGTAGTTTATGCTTAATGTGTTAATGAAAATAATCTTGCCTTCACTTGAATATGAAATAGAATAAATTAAAAGAATGCAGTGAAAACCCTAAACATGAGTGGATACAACCTCTCTTCAGCAATTTCAAAGCCCTTTCAACTATTTAAATAGTTTGCAAATACTGATAATTACTGTGCAATCCTTGATGATGTCCTAGTTTGGTTGTTCATTTATAACAAACATCAGTACAATGCAATACTGATGATGTTGCCTTGTCAGGCAATGAAATGTTTGCAGGCAAATGATCACGCTCAGACATAATCAACCATAGTTTAACCCTGAGCTAGAAATACTCTTACAGTGAAACTAGTCATTGCAGTTAAACCTGAAATCTCTCCAAGTCTTCTTCCATACCGAGTCTATTTGGGCAAGTTTTAGAGTGAATGATATCTTAAATTAAATAGTCTGAACCAGAGGTGGTATTCAGCAAGCTCTGACCAGTTCTGGAGAATCGGTAGTGGAAATTTTGAGAAGTTCGGAGAACCGGCAAATACCACCTCTGACTGGAGATTTTACAGTTTCCTTCCCCTGCCACGCCCAACAAGCCATGCCCACAGAACTGGTAGTAATTTTTTTTGAATCCCATCACTGGTCTGAACAACCAGATGATTCTCAAAAACAGCACTGATAAACCTAAAAGTCTTTGATGGACCAGTTTGTCCCATCTTACTGGTAGAGCTGTGCAGAAGCATCTATTTCTGTTGATTCATATAATTCAACAGATTATATGAATCTATTGATGCTGTTCACACATCTTTATTAGCCTCTGTTGAAAGAAACCCATCCCATTTGTCTGCAAAAGTGGTCCTTGTCATCTGGATCTACAGTGTGATTTTCAAGATGTGACAGACATTTTTGCACTCGGAAAATGGCTTTTCTAAAATGAGGAAATAAGTTATCCAGATTCTCCAAGCATTTGTATTTAAAATATGCCCATGTACTTTGAGGTGTATTTCTGTTGTAAACCTCACTATTATTTAACCTGGAAGACAAGACATTTTGATTGGCTGTTAAATACAAAGGGGTGGGGGGGAGAGCTTTAAAAAGACACCTTCAGCATATCCCTTGTATTATCAGTGGGGAAGAATGCCATCCTGGGATCATTCAAAACTCCTAACAGTTAACAGAATGCCTGTTTATTTTTCATATTTTTATCTGATTTTCCAGAAATGTGTTTCAGGTTTGGAGAGGTGGAGAAGAAGATGTTATGAGTAAAGAGACACATTAATGACTCCAGCAATAACAGAAAAGAATTTTCCATGACTGAAATTGATAAAACAAACCAAAGGATTGGTATAATTCTCCTTAGAATGAGTGGATAATCTGAACAGATGCCCCGAGTCCTGTATTTGTTCCTCGACTTTGGACTGGAAGCAGTGTATGCAATGCCTTTTCTGTTTAGGAGCACCCTTTTGTATCTTATCTGGACACCTTGCTACAATGTCATACAGTCTCTTCACTGTTTTCCCATTGAATGGGATTCATCAGAACAGTTAAATTAGAGCAGGGGTGTCAAACTCACATCTTTATGGCAATATCATGTGACATATTTTGTCCCCTTCGCTAAATGGGGTGTGGGCATGGCCAGTGCGTGACGCATCCGGTTTGCAGGCTGGGAGTTTGGCAACCCTGAATTAGAGCAACAGAGATGAAGATTTAAATTATTTAGTAAGTTCCTTGGATTCATTCTCCATGATCCCGCTGCCCTTTACATGTTATACTCCCTAGTGGAGATGTGGTGGTGCAGTGGTTAGAATACAGCATTGCAGGCTAATTCTGCCTGCTGTCATTAGTTCAATCCTGACTGGCTCAAAGTTGACTTGGCCTTCCATCCTTCCAAGGTCTGCAAAAAGAGGACCCAGATTTTTGGGGGCATATGCTAACTCTGCAAACTGTTTAGAAAGGGCTATAAAGCACTAGTGAAGCAGTATATTAGTCTTAAGTGCTATTGCTAGTGTAAACTTAAGCTTTTTCTGCTTTCAATCCCATGTTATTATGAGTAAACTATTGCTTCTTTCTGCCCTAGCCTATTCTCTCCCCCAAAAACTGATTGCAACAAGAAGAAACAATAATAATGAAACACTTTTCCATTAGTTTTCTTTCTAATATCTTGTTTTCAGCAATTTAGGTTCAGGGTTTGCTTATAAGGACTGGACATTTTATTCATGCCATTTTAATCCCATTGCAAGTTTGTATTGCTAGTGCCACCTCTTGTGATTCCCTGGCCCACTTCTAATACTATTATGGCTGGGATTTCCAGATGATTTTCATTAAATACTAACTAGTTCTGTCTCTGTTAGTTTAGGAGGATAAGTCTACAGTTGCTAGATGGTCCCAACTGCTTATTGACTCTGTTTGATAACAGCTTGTTTAAAATATACTTCCTGCACTAGATCACCAATGTTTAGCTGCATGTCAACACTTAAGGCGCAGCATGTGCTTGTGAACATTTTTTTTAAGGGATAATTACCACAATGGATCTTTCCACATACTTCAACAACCATAAACTGAATCTTGCATCATGAAAGAAGATACGGGAGAATTTTTTTAAAAAAAGTAAATGGCTTTGGAGGAACAGTGAAATGGGGATGGAAATGCTGTCGTGAACACTGAACACACATGCACTAAGAAATGGCTTTGATTTGCTTGTTCAATAATGACCAAACCATAGTGCCACAAAGGAGTTTCTTCTCAGAGTTCATTGATTTTTCAGTGCATACTTTCCCTCCACATTTCCTGTCTTGGGCATTATGGTTCATATTAGCCTGAATATGGAAGGCTTGGACTGATGCTTAATGTTCACTCAGTCTCATAAGGTAGACTTCTTAAAGGAACATACTTATTTTCTCCCAACCGCTTAAAAAGCAAAATGGGAAGGAATACCAAGAAATCCCTACTCATAATATCCTCATTTCACTATTTTATTTGGATTTTTCTACCCCAGAGGGCTAGAAAATATCTATAAATAAATATGTTTCAGAAAAAGAGGAGCATCAATTGAGATTTTTTCTGGCATTCTGTTTGTTATTGGTACATGACATCCTGAGTTTGTTGGTTTTAAGACATTTTCTAAGGATGTTCTATCCAGTCTACAAAAACCTGGAAAACCAGTAGAGGACAGCAAAGGTTGTTTGGCTATTTGCTGGTCAGATGTATTGGTTGTCATCTGATTTGATTCTAGATTCTGTCAACTGATCAGTTGATTGACCATATGGATTTGGTTTTCTTGTTCATTATATTCCATTGGTTGTAAATTGAGCAATTCAGTAAAATAGATTTTCTTACATTTTCTATTATTTCTGGAGTTGAAATTCAAGATACTGAAGATAATCTTCTTGAATACATTATTGCATGATATTTTTCCTGTTGATTTTAATAATACAGTTGATGCATCAGCAGATGGTGCTATTTGTTTCTCTATTAAAAGTAAGCCTAACTTTTAAATAAGTAATTGATCAAAGCCTCAAAAACACCCCCCCTGTAAAGTAGCAAGATTTCTTGTTAGACGACATTAGAAAGCAAATCCAGGATGCTTGTTTGTTTGTTTAATTTTCATAAAGTAGAGCAGTTTGAGAGGTCCTAGGTGCTCTCAGAGCTTGGTGGTTGTTTCTTGCAGATCTGTCATTACTTAAACTAGAATAATCACACCATCAGTGCTCAGTGTGCTAGTTTGGGCAAACATCTGCAAGAAAACAAATAAATTCAGAGAGCATCAAGGACCTTTCATTTCAAATCTGGGCTACAAATATTCTCCTTTATCAGTAGTCAGTTTGATAATACAATTCTAGTTTCTGATATCCTTTTAATAAGTTAAATATTGTAAATAGTACACCATTGACATTTATGTAAGATAATACGAAGAGACACATATTTCTTTGTGGAGTAGAGGTGAACTGTTGGATGGTGAACCCATTCCCTCAGAATTATACTTTAGAAATGAATAAATTTTGCTAGGACTGAGTTGAAACATATTGTTTCACATTCAAACCCCACAGCCTCCAAACACTGAGAAAGAATTCCATGGCATCAATCAGATGACCTGGGATGGAGATATAAAGCTGGGTAAAACCTCACCCCAAACAGATCCAGTGATTTTGTGTTAACCCTGATTGGAACTGACCCTGAAGGAAGGAAGAGAATCAGTACAACCCACATTCATAGATAGAAGGATAGCATGATTGAGGAGATTGAAAAACCATTTGAAGGTCAAAAAGAATAAGAGTAGATGCTCTTTCCTCTTTTCAGTACCATCAAAGGTCTTTGAAATTAATACTATTTCGATTCCTTATGCTAGCCTGACCTGGGGCTGAAAGGGGACAGATTCTTTCAGAGTCCTCTGCAGCTGCAGTACAACTTCCTTTTAAAATAACCTTACAGGATACTTAGGGCAGGGTCTACAACCTTGGCAACTTTAAGCCTGGAGGACTTGAATTCTGGGAATTGAAATCCTCCAGGCTTAAAGTTGCCAAGGTTGAAGACCTCTGACCTAGGCTATACTGTCTCTCCTCAGTGGTGTCTATCTGTTCTTTAGATCTGGCAGGAGAAGCATCCTGTGGGTGCCATCTATGAGAGGGTATCACCTGCCAGGGCCCAGAAGGAGATCCTTTCTGCTTTGGCACATATCTTCTGCTTCGGCATCATCCCTCCCAGAAATGAGACATGCACCGATCTTGCTGACCTTCTCAAAGGCATTGAAAACTGGTTTTACCATTGAAGCCTGGGGTACTGATAGTAGGGGACTGTTTTTAAGTGTTTATGGGTGTTCTCAGCTGCTATCATTACACTATTTCTATTGTTTTAAAATTTGGTTATTTTCCTTGTTTTTCCCATGTTTTCATTGTTAAATGCCCCCCTGTTACATATATGAGATATGTGGCCTATAAATTCATTAAATAAGTATAGCCACCTTCCTGAATAAAAGGTTGGAAACTGGTAAAAAAAAATGGGTCAGATTCCCAGTGTTCTGCCTCAGAAGAAAAGACCATACAGTATGAAAGTAAGGAAGGAAATCAAAACATATCTTTTGAGCACAGACAGCTGTCTTAGGGAGGGCAGTAGAATTTAAAGTGACCTAACATGATTGATTCATGTGTACCATCTATTAACTGCTCCTCTTAGGAAGTCAGGAAAAAGAAAAAAATAGTACATATTTCTAAACTGCAAAGTTCTAGTTCTACCCAGCTGCTGGTTTTGTCCCTGTTTATGAAATTGTATACAGTTGTGTCATATACCATTCATAGATGGTTTAATCTCTACCGAATAGCAGAGCATAATTTAGATTGGAAAATTATCGCAGTAATAGGGAGGGTGAAGTTATCCTTAAAGACACAATGCCTCCTATAGGGATTTAGAAAGGATAATCAACTATTTTATATAGATAAATTCACACATTGTTCTAACCTGTAGTGTTAGAGCAAATATCAGTCAACCACAATGTAATTTGTCTGGGTCTAACATAGCTGATGTGTAAATCCAGCTATTGTGCTTGCTTGACCATGATTTATAATTTAGCATGGTGGATACACCTAACAATGGCTTCTTCAATAAATCATGGTTAAACAAACCATAGCTAAGTTTGAAATGTGAACCAGCTAGACAGACAGACTTTTGATCCATTTAGTTCAATTTTATATATTGTGACAGAGATTCTAGGACAAATGTGAACTATGTCACACCCACATTTCTTTTATACCTCACAAAGAATCCAGAGATTTACCAATATTTACCAGCAAAATTGTTGAATTTCAGAGGCACAAATTTCAGCCCCAAAGGTTAATGAAAAATAAGAGTGAAAGTGGGAGTATAAGGTCGATGGAATGTGAAGTACTCTAATTAGGTGTGGGATTCAAATTTTTAACAACTGGTTCTGTGGGCATGGCTTGATGGGTGTGGCTACGTAGTCATGCACTGGTTGAGTCAAAAGAGAGAAACCCACTTTAACAATGCTCTTGGAGTGGAGGTTGGACTAGATGACCATCAAGGTCCCTTCCAGCCCTGGATTGCTGTGCTGTTTCAAAGCATCCTCTGAAGCTGCATCTACTACCAGGGTTTGTAGTCCTTCTTTCCTCTCCTTTTTCTCTCCCTCCCTCCCTCTATGCATCCATCCATCCATCCATCCATATCTCATTCACTTTCCCTACCCTCTTTCTTTCTTTCTTTCTTTCTTTCTTTCTTTCTTTCTTTCTTTCTTTCTTTCTTTCTTTCTTTCTTTCTTTCTCTTTCTCTCTCTTTCTTTCTTTCTCCATTCCCTCCCTCCTTCTTTCTTTCCCTCTCTCTCTATTTATTTATTTATTTGCACCCTTACGCCCCTTTTTGGGCCTAGTAAGCCTCCCTTTAGCCTCCTAAGAGCAAAAATGGGATGTGGAGAGCCAGCATCACACACCCCCACACCTCGTTTTGGCTCCCAGGAGGCTTCAAGGAGCCAAAACCAGGTGTGTGAGGACTCCTGGGAGGGCAGGACAGGGTGGTGCAGGTCTAGTTGGTCTTTGGAACTACCAATTCGCTGAACTGGATGTAAAATTAATATCCAGTTCGCTCAAACTGGCCCGAATGGCTGAATTCTACCTTTGACTCTATCCAACCTTTTGATTTCCCACAAATCCATAAAATGACAAAAAAAAGATGTTCAGCCCTGTTGCTTCTGTGGACATGATCCTGTAACAAAAGGTCTCTGGTCACTGGGAAGTTGATTGACAAACTATATTCGATGCATAACTGAAAAAACATTGCCTGAAATACTACAGGGTTGCTAGTTATACCACTTTTAATGAAAAAGACAAAATACTTTCTTTATTTCAAAAACACGGTGGCTGTTTATGGATGTCTATTTGATGCAATAAGGTATGTTCCTATGGTTTTATTATCCCTTGGATTATTTATTATCCCTCTTCTTGGCTCAGATCAATTAATATATGTTGCTACTTTTGGTTAAACCATCAACTCTGTTGGCTACCTCTGAAGTATGTCGTAGTATTCATTTGCTCATTTAGTCCCTTGTGTATAACTGTAGTTTAAATTATCTTTGTTTAATTAGCTGTCCCCTGGATAAGAAATCCTTCTGATGACATTGTTAGACTTGAGAGGCTTTAAGTCCACACATCAGCAAATCCAGGTTGGGAATAGCAATTTTTGGGCAAAATATATGTGACGCTTTGCTTAATATGCAAATAGATAACTCCACAGTAACCTTAGTTTTTCTTGCAATAGTAGGGCAGAAGGGATTTCTACTACTATTTTCCCCCCAAGCTTAACCTTGAAGTAAGTCTGAAGAGATTCTCAGTCATCCAGGTCATGGATATCCCAAAAGTGCTTTTTCAGGAGGCAACTGGACTTTCTTGTTTTTTTTTTTTTTTGAGAACATTTCACTTCTCATCCAAGAAGCTTCTTCAGCTCTGACTGGATGGTGAGGAATGGAAGGTTTTATATTCCTTGCAGACAGCTGGTCATTTGCATCCTTTTAGAGCAGGACTGTCAAACTTCCGGCCCACAGGCTGAACGCATCACCTGCTGGGCCCACCCATGCCCAGTTTAGCAAAGGAAAAAAAAGTCCCGATATGTTACATGACACAGCCATGTTGACATGAGATTTACACCCCTGTTTTGGAGGGTTGTTGAAGCACTTGGAGGTTTATCTGTGTCCTCAGGGTCACATGAATATTTCTCCTGGTTTCTGTATTCTGCAATCCATTCTCTGGAAATTGATTCTTACTCCCACACTATTGAAAGGAAGTTCACCCCAACTTTGTAAATGTTTGTAGAGATTCTTAGTCATTCCAGGTCATGGTTATTCCAAAGGTGCTTTTTCAATCCTTCCATTCCCCATCAGTTTCCTCCTGAAAAACCCCCTTTGGGTTGACCTTAAAATCTTGCTTATCCAGCTCTATTTGATTTGGTATGCTATGTTGCCAACAGTGGTTTTGAGTCTGAATTAATACAACAGCTGCTATCTTCCAAGAAAGATAGAATCATCTGTTTCTTCCTTCTGGTTGGGAAACTTCTATCCAGAGCTTTTAATCAGGGGTGGGATTCTACCAGTTCACACCTATTCGCTCGAACCGGTTGTTAACATTCTAAGCAGTTCTGAGAACCAGTTGTTAGAAACCTAATCCTAATCCTGTAAGGAAGGCAGGAAGGAAACATTCTGGTGTTGCTTATAGAAACTGCCTCTCCATTAACCCTTATTACATTCTTGGCAGGACTAGACTTCCTGTCTCTGGAACTTCTCTGGAGTTTTTTTTTCCCTCCTTTGCTGGTACTTTGCTTGTGTGAAATGACCATTCAAAGTTACAATGGCACTGAAAAAAGTGACTTATGACCATTTTTCACACTTACGACTGTTGCAGAATCCCCACAGTCACGAGAGGCCAGGTGAGGCCTCGATGTGAGTGATGTTGAGTTGGCCATGCCCAGCCAGTAACATGACCACCAAGCCATGTCCACCAAGACACATCCACCAGCTAAGCCATGCCCACAGAACTAGTTGTTAAAAAATTTGAATCCCACCCCTGTTTATAATCATCAGAAATCAGCATTCTTGTATTGATCCCTTCCCCCCTCCCCATAGTATTAATGCCATAGAGGTGGCAACACCTTGCTGAAGCCGATAGATCTTGAACAATGTAGGCAGGGTTGGACTTAATTAATTCTTAGATGAGAAATCACCAGGAAATTCCAGAACTGCAGGCAGGACAGAAAAGTAAAACAATACTGTAAAATAAAATTCTGGAAGAAGGCAGTGGAAACCATGTTTATATCACTGCCAAGAAAATTATATGGATGTTTCTGTATAATTAACAGAAGTTAGCAGTTAAGCTTAACTCAAGGAACACTTTGCTTCATTTAATCTCATGGGTCTGAAAAACAGGCATGGGAAAATTCAGCCCATTCCTATGTATTCATATTTGAAAATAAGTTCTAATTCGTTCAGTAATATTATTGTTTTTGTAAGTTACCATGAAAAGCTTCCATAAGCGGCCGATATCACTCTTCTAGTTATTCACCATTTTATTTTTGCTAAGGACAGACCTTAGCAGGGAAAAGCTAATGATCATGGAGCTACACATTATGATACACAGCTAATGTACTTGGCTTATATAATTTATCTGATACTGATCATCCTTCCTGCTATTATATTCTTTATGATAAAAATGTGTGCAAGATAGAAATGCATATGGATTATATTTGTTAATACAGTAACCTTGTAGACTCTCAGGAAATCCAAGGAGGAAAGCGAAGTCTCTTGTAAAAGCAGTCTGTAAAATTTCTCAACTGGGTAGGATTTTGCATGTTTTGAGAACAGCAAATAATGGTTATGGAGAAATTTTGGAGGAGGCTGGAAGAAAAGGAATTCAGTGCATCTGTCAATTGTTATGCAATCACATATTTTTCCGATCTTAATATTTCCAATAGCACTATGCATGTACTGACACATACCAACTGTATTGTATATAGATACAGAATATTTCCCTTTCTGAGTATTCCTTTAAGTTTTTACAAGTCACCCAAGCTCTGCAGTCTGTTTGGTTGTGTGATAAACTAAAAGACTGGAATGATGAACTTTGAATTTTTACATGGATTTTTGTAGAGAATTCTTAAATGTCATCAGGATATGAACTACTTAGAAATAAATCAGCTGCAGATTCATTTTTTGATATTTGTCTGATCAAGGTACTGTGAAACATGACATATTTACATTTGGTGAACAGATGTGGATGGAGCAACATAGGGTTTTTCTAGCAAACATCTACTGATAAATTATCTCCCCACTCTCTGAGGAGAGTTTTGTGTGTGTGTGTTTCTGCACACACATGGGCATACAAACATATAAATGTGTATTTAATTCCAAGCTTGTGTTTTATTTGAAAACTGGAAAACTTCAAAACTCTTAAGAGTTTTAAACACAAATGTATAGCCATGCTGTTAAAATTTCATGATAATATCCTTTAACTGATTTCATTAGCTGTATCATAGACTTTTCTAACACATGATAGAAATTTAACCAAAGGTCCACATTCTTATTTTAAAGCACAGAAAAACCAGCTTTTGTGATGGCATGAATTTGTAATTGGTCAATCATAAGTGTATGATATTGCAGAAGTAATTGTCATTATTATTAAGAGGAACCAATATTTAGATGGATTTTTAAAAAGGAAACTATTCATAAAGATGAGGCCAGGTCCCATGAGATTTAATAATGTTCCTCCATGTGTTGGGTATAAACACTGAAGAAGGCAATCATTCTCATGCTTGGTTTCCCCAAACCTTGTTCTTGCTCTTAAGAAACATAATAGTAGAGTAGAAAAAGATTTATTTCATCCCATAAAATATTTACATGATTTAAATTTAATCACGCATTAAGCATTCAATGCTCATTTCCTGATCTGAAATATTTCACTTCTGAGAGAAAGGGATAATTGTATCTCTTCATCATTAGGTCCTCTAACTACAAGGAAACCTGGTTCATATTTATTCTTCCTCTTTTAACTGGGGGAGGGGGACAACTACTTTATTGTTCTCCCAAGTTCTGGTTATGTAGTTCAGTGGCCTGATATTGAAAACTGGGATCAGAACCAAATGTTCATCAATTCAACTCATGGCCTTATAAACCAATCAGAACTGCATTGTCAAGACTGCATGAAAATATAAATACCATCTGTTAGTAGGGCTGTTGCTTTGTTCACATCACTGCCTTTAACTCCATCTTGACTCTCCGTCTTGACTCTCTGACACTCTGTAATATCACACAAATCTGATCTTGTAGTGCTTTGATTACTTTGTGCTAATTATGTGAGTCCTGATAAGCTGCAAGACTTTAAAAATAAACCATTAAAAACAGTATTCGAGTGGTAACAGTTGACCTTCATCTTCTCTCTCTGCCTCCCTGTTTGTTTGCTTTTTCAAATCAAGAATATGAATTCCCTAACTCTAACTTTCACGCCCCCAAGAATGTAATATTTTGGAGAATATTAAAAGAGGCAGAATATTATATTTCCACAAAGGAGAAATGGAGAAACATGCTTTCAAAGGCAGAAAGCAGCCCCAAGTCTTCCTGTTGCAGCAGGGGTGTCAAACTGGCGGCTCATGGGTCGGATGCATAACATGCAGGGCACACCCACCCCAGCTCCACAAAGGGAAAAAAGGTCATGATACGTGATACCAATGTGACGCCACATGTTTGACACCCGTGTGCTATAGGAAAACTCAAGCTGCCTCAAACAGAACCCTGAAGTCCTTAGAAATGGATATGTTCTGTCCATTAAGAAATCCAGGCCAGTCTATTCATAACAAAATGCCTTCAGCCCAGCTTGCCCAGGCTGGAGCTGATGGGATTAAAAATTTACATTCCAACACACAAATTGTAAGGACAGGACATGACCTCTAGCATATACTGGGATTAATCCACCACCATTGAAATATTCAAAGACACAAGACTCACCTCATTGCACGACCTACTGGAACATCTCAATCACCAAATCTCAGAGCCCTATAAAAATTCATCCATCCATTCAGCCATTTTGTCAGCTACCCCAGAAACATGCTGCTGTCACTGAAGTTTCTGGAAACCAAATAAACAGAGACATTCTTTCCAACCAGCCAATCCCCATTTTATTTCCAGTGTCTTTCTCCCAGCATGGAACTGGACTGGATTTTTCTTTCTATGTGATGATGAGATGGCAAAAAACAAACAAACAAACAAACAAAAAACCAGCTGAGCTCCCCAAGGTCTAATTTCTCCATAAGGTTTCAAACACTCATCACATTTACAGTAGTTCAAAAGGTATTCCTTTCCATTTTTTTTACAATAACAACAAAAAAGAAGAAACAGCAATTACTATATCTTACCATTTTGAAACTTCCAAGCTTTTGGGATTTACTAGTTTGTTGAAGAATTTTGCCCATAACCAGGATTTCTAAGCAAGCATTCAGTATTTCCAGTTTTTATTATTTTAATGTCATTTATCTATCAAAGAGCTGTTTACCAAATTGTATTAGGGGTATTTTCATTCAACTATACACCTAAAATTTTTCATAAAGAATATAAAATAATAAAAGTACTATTTTTTTTCTACTCATTTAAAAGTACAAACGCATATTGGGATATTCATAAATTTTTTTAAAAAATTATGAACTTCTAGACTCATGTAACATTGTGAAGTCGCAGTCATAGTCTTGCATGAAACAACTAATACAAATTCCATATTTTAAAATGTTTTAATAGAATTCATTGGCAGGTAGATCCTCTTCATATTGATCTGGAAATAATTTTCTTTGAATTCATGACAGTTGATTCCGAAGTAAAATGAATATTGCAGTTCTTAAAGTTCCAGTAAATGTTTACTCAGAAGTAACAGAGTGTTACTTCTGCGTCTACTTGAAACTTGAATCCAGAAAACATAAAATTGCAAAAGTATTTGAAAAGGGAAGGAACGAAGTTAACTCCTGTTTAATTTATGTTTCTGAAACTAAAGCCCATGTCACACTGCACCAACGGATGCAAAGAGGATGGAAAACGTACAAAAAAGCTTGCCATCCATTGGTTAACGCGATGTACTCAATGCCTCCATTTTGCTTCCTCTCTATCCGTCCAGCATCCGTCTATTGACGTTTCAT
>BHFT01032642.1:0-15011 GCA_004320025.1 Laticauda laticaudata | reverse complement strand
AAGCTCACATTACTCTGAGAAGCACAGAGCTGAAGAAACAAGCCTGAGGATGATGAATGAGACTTCATCGAAATGTTGCCTAGATACTTCCAATTTTACGTGGGAGAAAACTCAAATAACCAAATATCCACATACAAATACCCTCGAAAACCTCAGAATAGATAGATAGATAGATAGATAGATAGATAGATAGATAGATAGATTGATAGATAGATAGATAATTAGATAAAACAGACATAATTAATCCCATCATTTCATAAAAAATAATTATTTTCCTTTAACATTACTCCTGCTTTGTTTGCCACAATTTATTAATTCATTTAATATTATTAAAATCTTTATTCTAGTTACCTCTCTTAATTTCATAACATTAATTTCAAAACATAAAGAAAAAGAAGCAAAAAGTCACTGAAATAGCAAAACAATATCAGTCCCCATCTCCCATCTTAATACTCTATATTCCATTGTTTTCTAGACAAATTTTATCATTCCTTGTGTTATTACTTATTAATTTATTTAATATTATTAAGATCTTTGTTTTGGTTATCTCTCTTAATTTCATATCATACAAAAGAAAAAGCAAACAATCTCAGCAATAACAAAACAATATCAGTCCCTATCTCCCCTTTTAATAATCTATATTCCACTATTTTCTAAGCAATCTTATCATTTCTTATTTATTTAAACTAGTCCTTATACTCTTGCAGAATCCCCTTCTTATAATTCTCAATCAACCATTGTCTCTGTGCCTTTTAATTAAACAATTCCATTTCATTGTTATGTGCTTGCCATATTCTTTTCTTTCCAAATCTCGTTCCATTCTTACCCTCTTTTTATCAGTCCAATTCTATCTCCCTTCTTTTCCATTACTCCCCACTGAAGTTTCCTTTCCTGCTGTTTCCTTTTCTTTTGTTTGGTTTTTAGAATAAACCCCTTTTAATTACAGTGTTGAACCTCCTATTATTAATTCTCTTGCTATTCCTCCTTTGCTTAAGTTTCCATTGATTCAAGTGTTCATTTAAGATGGCCACTTCTTGCATTATTTCTCTTCTTCTTGTTGTTGGTATTTTGAAACCTCCATTTCCAAAAATTGCAATGAAAAACCAAATGGTTTGCCTTCTTTTTGTTGCATGTCTTTCATGTTTTTAAGTTCCAATTTAAGGTCCAGTAACATTCCTGCCATCTTTAAGCAATGTTTATAAAAGTTTTTCCAACGTTTTACTCCTATTGACTCCTATTCCAAAAATTTCCAGATTGGTTCCACTTTTCAATATCCATTAATTAAAGTTGTAATTCAAAAACACCAAACACTTCCACAGTTTCCCTTTATTTTCAAATTTCACTTTCACAAGTCCCTATTTTTTAGTATCCTAATTCCAGTTATTTTGTATCAAATAAGTCTTTAATGAATCCAAGTTTTAAAATAGAAAGGGATAGTATAAACAATTCCCTTCTCCACTAGATGGCACTCTTCGCTGTATTTAAAATCAATTATTTTCCTTTTGCCTGATTTTTTCTCACTCATTCAAAATTTTAAAGTTCCAATATCTGTAAATCCAAGTATTAATTTCCAAATTTTATTTTTCACCTTGACACAGCCCAGTCCAGCTTTAATAAACCTGTTTGATGTCAGGGTCGAATATCTAATTATTTCAAATACAAGTTTCTTCTTCCGGCTTCTTCCTTTTAGGTACAAAGCCACTTCATCTGTCACAAATTTTCTTTCTTAATTTCTTTGTCCGTCACTTAAATCCATTTTCTTAACAATTTTAAAAGATAAGGGTACCTTATATGCTAAAATTCCCCTGGTTTCTATGCTGTCCTCTTTTTCACTGCTCCTCCTCCACAATCTTATTCCAGCTGACTCTTCTCCTTCAGGGTGGCCATTTTAGACCACTGCTTCAGGCATCTTTGGGAGGGAGTGTTTGCCAAGCCAGGGAGGGGATATGTGGCTCCCCTTTACCCTGCTGGCAGTCTCCCCTTCCTCCACCACCCATATGAGATGGCTTCTGCCCCAGATCTGGATGATCAGGGCTCTCTGACGAAGAAGCATGGATCACAGCCACGGATGATCACAGTCAGCGGTCCGTGTTCGAGGAAGTTCAACTGGAGTCGGAAGGCATAAGGGATTCTTGATGACAATTGCCACATACCCACCTCAGCATGCCCATCTCTCCAGAGTCTTAGATGGTAACATAGCTAAAAACCTGCTGGGCATAGCTCCAAAAGAGCTTTCCCCTTCCCTGTTCTAAATCCACCTATGTGAGGCCTGTCATCAGTGATTAAATCATTAATGAGGAAAGTCTTATTACATACCAAGTGGGCATTCAATAGCAGGAGCCAGAGACCAGACCTCCTGAAAGTCATTTAAAATTGTATTATTAAACATTATTATGATCCTGGAAAGTTATATATGAATGAAATAATTGATTGCCTTTGATGAAGAGAGATATAAACTGACATTTCAACATCTCAGATGGATGTTGATATTTTAGAACATATATAATGAATGAATGTACAGCACTTCAGAAGGTTAAAAATAGTTCAGTAAACAAATATTAAATGTTGGAAATGTAGAGGGACTGGATTAATTGTCAGTGAACCTGTGATGCAGTTAACAAAGTGAAAAAGCTGCAATAAAAATGGTATTATATTATGCTTCTATATTTGGATCTTTAGGTATTTTTTTCCAAGCTATTAAGGGGGAAAATCTGACAAATATTTGGATAAATATTTTAAGTTTAGTTAGAATAGAAGTTGATCTAATATAGAATTCTGCCAACTGTTGAATTGTTTAAGATAGAAACAGCCTAACCTGCTTATTCAAACATCTAATCAAGCAACGCATTGAACAGATAAATTGAAGATTTTAATGTTCTCATTGGATGTTTCCACCATTAAAAAAAAAAAATTCTATCTCTTCCACCTATGTGAATTACTTCCAGCATTACTTTTGTTTCCCCAAGTTGTTTTGAGCATTGAAGTAGATTGTGAGAAAACTACTTTAAAAGAGGGTAAGACAAACAGCAGTCTAGCACCATATACCAGCTCCTATCAGACATCACCTTACCTCTAAAGTGATGATGAAAGATCACAATGATATTTCTGGTTTCCATGAATCCAGTGTCATTCCCTGCATTCACATTTCATAGCCACAAAACCTTCCACATAAACAGAAATTGAAATAGTTCATTTTACTCTATAAAAGAGGAGCTGATGTTCTGGTTTAGATAGAGATGTATAATATACATTAATAATATGAATAATATCTGGGATGGCTCTTTCAGGTCTGCTTAAGCTTTAAATATAGTGAATATAGTAATATAGTGAACACTGAATTTAAGGAACTGAGCCAAAAAATCAAATCAGGATATAGAGTGGAAGGATTCAATACCTTTTTAAAAAGGAAAAGAAAACAATACAGGAAGTATTAGCTTTGGGGCAGATTTATGGAGTTTCATTTATGGAGTACATTCATTTTGTGGGGAGGAGGTAATGTTTTAAAGTTGATCTATGAGTAATAACTCAATAGCACACCATTGTGAGTTTGACTTGTCCATAAGGCAGTCGAGATAAATTCTTAATGGGATGATTGTTTTCTCTTTCTTTTCACTGCAAGTTATTATATAGGACGTACAAAATAGGCTAATAATACTTTTTGGAAACTTGTAAAAATGTGCATTTTTGGTGATATCTTTTCCACATTGTTTTATTCCATGTCTATAATGTATTTTATTATGTACATGTTACAGCATGGCAAAAAATAACCCTACTCACTGATAGTTACCAACAACGAATTTGTACCTGATATATTTGTCTGACTTTGATCATGTGGTCTATATTTTTATGCTGTCATGTCCTAACAAATAGTCTCTTTTGATGTCAACATCAGATAAAAATCATTAACTGCTAATCCTATCCAGATGAGCTGACAGACAAATAGAATGTTTTCACCATTCTATTTAATCTGCTGAATGACACTCAGTAGCATTCCAGTTAGAAATGCCATTTAATGAAATGAAATCAAACAAACAAAGCAAAAGTTTATGTTTCACCCATGTGGGATGTAAGGGAAGGAAAATTAGGGGAAGGGACATTCTGGAGGAAAAAAGTGCTGGATCCCAGTGTATTTTATATCTTGTGATATAGAAGCCAAATTATTCACAGAACTTATTATTAACAAGAACAAGTAAAGTAGGATATATAATATTAAGAAAGGAAAGAGCTTCTGCATAAAATACATTTCTAATCTAGAAATGAAGTATCCTGGAAACAAGATTGTGGCACCAGGAGTTTGAAAGTAGATCCAAACTAAGTGATGGCCACAATGTCCCAGACACATCTTAATGGAAAATAAGTTGAACATTGTTCCTGTGAGTCCGGTAGTGAATAGCATGGCCAAACTATATGCACAAATTCTTCTGCAACTCCATTTAGGCTACTTAAAGAATTGTCCTGCATTTTTCATTTTGCCCTTTCTTTCTTATGCTGCTCTTGTTAATCCTGAAAAATCTCTTCTCGGGTTCCTTCTAAATTTTCACTTTCCTAGCTTAGAAGAACCAGACCAACTAGCCTTTCTTTGTTGGGTTGGCATTTTGAAGGAGGCCTCTATTCATTTGACTTCTTAACTCAGATACTAGTTCACCTCTTCCTTTCCTGGACTTTCTTTATTGGAACAGTCACATCTGCAAGAAAGGCAGTTCTCCAGAACACTGCATATTATGATTTACTCTCTCTGGATCTCTCTGGATTTCTTAGCAAGCAATTTCTAACACTGTTGGTATTTGATCAGATATTAACATAGTGTATATAAAGTTGACTTATATTATGAACAAAAAAGTCCTTTCCTACAATTGAGAAGGCTCTGTAGTGTTTTTTGAAGGAAAAAAAATAGGAATAGCACTTATTTCTACCACAGTATTTTGTCATTGAAAATGTTGGGCTTGGAAAATCTTTTGAATTTCTAATTGCAGTAAGCAGGTATATGCATGAGAAGGCATTTCCAATAAGGAATTTAGCTATAAGGCTTGTCTCTGAATTGTTGTGATATTTATTTATATCTAATTTTCCCATCTAGAAAGGTCTTGGAAAGCATTCAGTACTAGGCAGAGAAATTCTCCAGCATTTTTAAAATTCAGGTCTTATTCAGATTAATGAAAGAAACTTGGCTTAGACATTCATCAAAAGAGAAGAGAAATGTGAAGAGATTATAATTTATTGAGTCTGATGTGTTTACACATCAGTTATTTACTGATGATGCAGTCAAAGGATAACGATGAATATCCTATTTTTGCTTGTACAATCATCTCTCCTGTAGCCAGTAGCAATTTTTGCTTTCCATATTTCAGTTAAATCCCAAAGGAAGATCTCATGAAGAAATCCTTCCTGTGGGAATTTTTCACTAGCGGAAACTTAATAAGGTAGAATCCTATCCTGGAGAAAACACTGGACATCTTTACACTTCTCCCAGAAAAAAAGCATTAGAGAAAGCTACCACCCAATGTTTGTGTGCCTAGAGAACTACAAAAGGACACTTGAGGCCAATTCTAATTTTTTTTGTGTGTTTGGATATGAAAACCAAAAACCAATTTATAGAATATGTGTTCCAGCTTAAAAGAAGCAATTACATTATTCCTATCCCTAGATCTTTTTTTTAAGGGCAATAACATCCTTATAGTGCATCATTTAGTTTATGTCACACACCCTCTCTCTAGCTAATCACAATTTCCCAAATTCACAAGTCCCATGACTCATATTTTGCTGTTTTTGATTATTTTTAAGGAAGAGAGATTTTTTATCTTAGCAGATAGTTCCTCTTATCCAGCTGTGACTTTGGTGACTTTAAGCACTGTCCACCATTGCTTAATCTGACTAACTATGACTGGTTAAACAAATGTTTTCCTCATGCATTATTTAACTCAAACATCTCACATTTGAGGACCCAAGAATTTAGTTTGGTCTTTGAGTGGTGTACCAAAAACTACATATCAAAAAGTGGGTAGATCAAGGCACAGCTAGGGTCTTTGGCTAGGACTAAAACAATTTTTGATCAACTTTTATTTCAACTATCTTTGTTTTGATTGCTCCTTGTGCAAATACCTTTCCCCTTCTGTATCATTAAGCTTTGCAATTTGTCAACACATTTTAAGGGGGTTCTTGGGCCTGTGGGGAATTTCATATGCATCATTAGTGTCATAGCTTACGACTCTTGGTTTAAGATCGAAGAGATTGGAAATTGGATAGCATCAATATATACACTATATGGCCCAACTGATTTGATCTCAGGTTGCACATGGTAATAGAAACATTATACTTAATAATAGGCCAGCTATCAATTAGCAAAGTAAGTTCTACTTTTCATATATAAGATTATAGGTAAAGGCCCTGTCACACTGGCTGACGGATGCAAAACGTTAGTAAAAAGGACACAGCGGACGAGAAAAATGTTCCATATCCATTGGTTATCCGCCTCTCAAAAAGGGGCAAATTTGCAATAACCAGAGGGATAACACGGAAAGGAACAGACGGGGGGAGGACACGCAGGGGAGGGAAGCGGATGCGGAAATGGAAAGCCTAGCGGATGAAGTGGATGGAAGCGGATGGCACATCCGCAAGGCTTCCGGGGGACCGCAGCAAAGCAGATGCGGAACGGATACAGAGGATGCAAATGGACGCGAGCGGATGAAGCGGATGCACAGCGGAAGCCTAGCGGATGCCTAGTGGATGCCTAGCGGATGCCGTAGCGTTCACTACGTATGCAGGGAGGATGCATTTCTCAGCCCCGTGGTATAAAGGAGGCAGCTTCCCAAGCAGGTCACCAATTCAGAGGAAAGACCTGCTTCCAGACACATCGAGTGCCTTGCCAGCCTGCCCTGCATGCCTGCCTGCAGCGTTGCTGCCAGCCTTGCTGCCTTCCATCCTGCCAGCCTCCCTGTCAGCCTCCCTGCCAGCCTGCCTGCCATCCTTGCTGCCAGCCTGCCTGCAAGACTTGCTGCCTGCCTGCTGCCAGCCTGCCTACCTGCCTGCCAGCCTGCCTGCCAGTCTGCCTGCCAGCCTTGTGCATGCCTGCCTGCCAGCCTTGCTGCCAGGCTGCCTGCCAGCCTTGCTGTCTTCCTTCCTGCCAGTCTCCAGCCTGGCCTGCTGCTGCCTGCCTGCCGCCCCCTTGCTGCCAGCCTTCCTGCCAGCCTGCTCCGCCTGCTGCTTCCTGCTTGCCAGCCTGTCCCTGCCAGCCTGCCAGCCTTCTGCCAGCCAGCAACCAACATCAAACCAATGGGGAGGTAGAGAAAAGCCTCAGCCATCTGCTGCCAGCCTGGCAAAAGGGACAGGGCCACCCTCCCACCCCGGCCCTCACTCTGCTTCTGCTGGGGCTTCTGTAGCAACGGCTACGATCTTCTGCGGCTGGGGTTCTGCTGCTTCTGCTTCTGGAGGAACTGATGATGCTGCTTATGGCGATGGTGCTTCTGCTCATGCTTACTCTGCTGATGCTGTTTTTTTTTTTCTTTTGTTTTTTTGGTTTTTCTTTATGTTTTTGTTTGGTTTTTTTCTTTTATTTTTTTTGTTTTTTTTTTTTTGGGTTTTTTGTCGTTTTTTTGTTTTTTTTTTGTGGTTTTTTTTTGTGGTTTGGGGTGTTTTGGTTTTTTTTGTGGTTTTGTTTTTTTTTGTGTGGTTCTTTTTGGTGGTTTGTTTGTTTTTTTGTTGTGTTGGTTTTTTTTGTCTTTTTTTGTTTTTTTTTTTTGTCTTATTGTTTTTGGGTGTTTGTTTTGTTTCTTGGGCGGTGTGCTTCTGCTGGTGCTTACTCCTGCTTGATGCTGCTTTCTGGCGGTGGTTGCTTCTGTGATGCTGCTTCTGAGGAGCTAGTGCTGCTGCTTCTAAGCGTGCTTCTGCTGGTGCTTACTCTGCTTAAGCTGCTCTCATCCGCTGGTCCTTGGTCGTTCCTGCTTGGTCCTGCTCGTCCTGCTGTCCTGCTGGTCTGCTGGTTCCTGCTCGTGCTCCTGGTCCTGCCTGGTCTGCTTCCCTGCTCGTGGCTCCTGATCTGCTTGTGCTCCTGGTCCTGGCATGGTTCCTGCTGGCGCTGCTGGTGCTTACTCTGCTGCTGCTGATCCTGGTCATAGCTGGTGCTGCTGCTGCTGACTGGTCCTGCTGTGCTGTCTGCTCTGATATAGATCTGCTGTGCTGCTGCTGTGGTGTGTGTGGAGGAGGCAGCCCTTAAAAACAAAACCTGGGGGGAAGGCCCCCTCTTGATGAAGGGCCCAATCTGTCTGTCAAAGAGAGAAGCAGGCATATGCAAAACGGAAGAGCGCAATACTCCATGAGGATAAGAACATGAGATGAGTTCTGGAGTGGCTGAGAGAGAATGAGTATCTATGGCGGAAGGACACAGGCTCTACAAAGGGACACCAAAAGGAAGCAGCTCTTGAGAGAGAAGGCAGAGAGTCTGGGCACACCTCGGGTTGTCCTCGCTGGTGGAACATATGCACACCTGGTACAGGAACCTGCACCTCAAGAAATGCTGCCAGGCCACGGTTAGCTGATGGAACAGAGAGACGTAATGTTCATGGCCAGTGTGCAGCTTCCTGGAGGGTGAATCTGCCACCGAGGACAGCCCCTCTCACAATCCTTCTCTGGCAGCCTGCTGAGGCCAGTTCCTTTCGGCCGAGAGTCAGCTCTGTCTCCAGGCAGGTTTCTGTGGAGCATCCCACGGCGGAGAACCTGCGGACAGTTGTTTTAACCGTAGTTGGAGCACCAGTGGAGCTCCCTGGCACATGTGGGAGAAAGGAAGACGGCACTTCCACCACAGTCCTACCCGCATCCACCCCCAACCCCACCTCCACAGAAAGGCAGAGAGACCAGACAGGGGGCAAGAGCACACTGTCCTGCTGGAGATCAGGGACAACCATCCCGGCAGCAGCATAGATGTCTCTCTCAGCTGGGTCCACACTACTGACTCATCATCCTCCAACACACAAGCGCCTCCTTCAACCTATGTCAACAGACCCTCACGGACATGGCGGAAACAGCAGTACAGGTGGTTGAAGACCGGATCACCATCTGCTTCACAAACCTCAGAATCCAGAGGAACTGCTCCCACCAGTCCAGGTCTGCTCCCCAACCCCAAGTGATGTCACTCCCATTCCAAGGCTTTCCACAGGCCCTAACTCTTACCAAGGCTTACGGGCTACCAGGAGGTCCAGCAGCACAGGCAGGCAGCCCTTCCATCCAGGCACAGGCTTCATTGGATGCCACATTGCCACGGTTCCACTTGATTGCACCGGATGCACCCATGCCCACTTGATGCCACCAGTTCACTGATGCACCGATGCCACCCCGATGCCATCCACTCACCGATGCACACCACACCAGTCCCCTGCACACAGCTTCAGACCAGACAGCCCCACTTACATGCATTCTTCCTCCTACACCCACAGCCAGCCGCGTTTGTCTTCAGTACATCTGTCGTGTATTTGGGCTGACACTCGGCATGGAGGAAGGAGCTCTCACATCACGGTGGCTGAGCCAGCTGTCTGATGAGCTTCCTCAAACACACTGTCCTTTTGTCCTCTCGGGGCCAGGCACCCTAGTGGAGGCTTCAGACCAGCACTCCAGCAGCAAGCACATCCACAGCACTAGGACCCTTCACACCCGAGAACTGGGCACACCTCTGAGTGACGATAAGAGTGCCAGAGACTGGGTGGCTACCTTGTAGACTTTATTTGGACACTTGACTTGGGTCCATTTTTCTTTTATCAGCTTATTATTAATAACAGATTATCTTTGCTTCACACACTTGCCTCATTTATTTTTTTAATATAAAGTCTTTGGTGGAAACTTTTGAAATGGTTTAAGCCTTTGCATGCTGTGGGATGGGTAAGGATAGCAGTGGGGTGGGCAGGATCCTTTTGGGATGGGTAATAGCTGTGGGATGGCAAGGGATACCTGTGGGATGGTTAGGAATATCGTGGGATGGGTTAAGATAGCTTTGGGTGGGGCAGGGATAACCTTGGGTTGGTTTAGATAAGCTGTGGGATGGGGTTTGAATAGCTGTGGATGGTGGGAGATAGCTGTGGGGATAGATAAACCTTCCAGTGCAAGCATAGTGGGACTGTATGTCCCCTCCCAGGTGCCACACCTATGGCCCTTCATTATCAATACTAATGTAATCATTGATCCACACATGTCAACATTAAACATAACTTTATTAAATGCCCTGTTCATTGTAGGCCCACTCACCATACATGGCCCAATCTCATCCGTGTGATGCGACAGGCTGAAGGAAGCATCATTAAACATCTACCATCCTGTCTTGCCACTCACTGCTCCAGCTGGAGAGTTGCACCAGTGTTTCAGGAGGTTGCGCTGCTTCTTCCCTTCACGTGAGGCCTCTGTTGGGGCCTTGCACAATCTCAGTGTCTATCAGGTTTGCCCTTGCCTCCATTCCCAGCTCCATGTCCTCCATTGCCTTGTTGGAGGTCCACGAGCCGTTCTGCGACCGGGGTAGCGGGTGCGCATGAGATTGTGCAGGAGCAAGCAAGCTTCCACGATCCTCCTCATGGTCTCTGGGCATGCTGCATTGGTGGTGAGAAGTACCTGGAACCTGATTGGCCAGGATGACCAAAACGTTTCCACCCCCCGCCTTCCCTGGACAGCCTGTAGTTGAAGATGCCTCCTCTTCATGGGTAGAGAGTCTGGAAGCTGTAGGGCTTCATGAAGTAGGTTCTGAGGGAGAAGGCGTCATCCCCATGATGAAGTAGGGCACATCTTGCGTGTCATTGGGCAGGGGGTCTAGATCTGGGAAGCCCGATGATGAGCTGCATTCCAGCCCCTCCTTGAATGAACTGGCATTGTATAACTGGGCATCTAGAACATGAGCCGTTGCTTGAATCATCGATGTACATTGAACTGTTAGTCAGCATAACCATAAGGGAGAGGATGATGCTGAAGAAGGCCTGTAGTGAAATAAGTGGATCCCAGACTTGGCTGGCGCTTTTGCAGGCCATGTGCTTCCCATCTATGGCTCAACGGTGTTGGGGGATGTTGCCACCTCTGATACCACTGCTCTGCACTTTCTCCAGCCTCTTATAGGGCACCTGGGAGAGCTCCTCCATGTAATTCTTCGATGATAGCCTGATCACTCTCTGACCACAATGCTGATGGTGTTGTCGTGGCACCCTCATCAGCCAATACTGCATGCTCCTGTAGTGGTCCCTGAGGCCAGTGGCGCAGGTCAAGTGCAGCTTGAGCCAGGGTCCAGGCTGGCCAGATGTGGTGCTCTGCTTGGATCAACCTGGCTGTGTCAGCCTCTGCAACACACTTTTCAAACATGGCGGAGGGCATCCTCATTGAAAGTCTGGAATTGCACGAGGTACTTCGTTCCTGGAGCATCTCACCATTCAGCTTTTGTACAAGTCCTCCTCTGCTTTTCTCCTGTATCTTCGACGCAGACACTTTTGGCCGCCATCCTTTTCTCTCCGTAGTTAGAGTTCAGCAGAGCCTGTAGATGGCTTCGCACTGTTGCAGAATGATGGGTGGCTACCAAAAGGACTGTGTTACGATCCAAGGTGGAGATGATTGGATGCTGTGGAAGAGGAAGAGGCCCGATGAAGGCTGCAGAGGTCTGCCACAGCAGGCTGCTGCGTCTGAAAGTGAGATCCAGTGAAGTTTCTCCACCTTTTTATAGGCAATATAGGTTTTTCCGCTAAGTGTCCCTTTGCATCCTCTTAAGGCATCTGCAGACATCCTAATATCTGAGATACGCTCCCCTATATGAACAATTTTATTCCGTTTTATTATGCTTTGTATGCGAGCTGCAATCCGCTTTTCAGCCTTTTCTTCTCGCTCGTGCTACTAATGCTGCGCGCTGTTCCGCTTTCTCCCGTTGTCCGCTTTCTGCTGGAGCGGATGTGAGTTGCGCGGATGGTGCAGCGGATGCTAAGCGGATGAACGGACGTGTAACTGGATGCCGACTGGAATGCAGAACGGATGTCCCCCGTTATGCCTAGCGGATGCAGAACGGATGCGTCGATACATTTTTTCCATTCAGAAAAGTTTGTGAGCCAGCTCAAAACTTTTTGAGCAGATGAGAAATGTAAATAGACGGATGCTGGATGGATAGAGAGGAAGCAAACGGAGGCAGCTGGAGTACAGAACGGAAGCATCGCGTTAACAATGGATGGCAAGTGTTTTTCTCCGTTTTACATCCTCTTTCCATCCGTTGGTGCAGTGTGACAGGGGCTTAAGATATACTCTATGTCAGTAATTTTGGATCCAGAATTCCTAATAGATCTCTTTTATGTTGCATACCATATTAAACTTCACTAAGACTGTTTCTGTGAGTACTTCAGTGTGTCATTTTGTGATTTCTCATGAGTATGCCTTCTCTGTAATAGGATAATCTTCCCTTTGATATTTACAAATTGTCTACTGTTACATCTTTAGGTGTCCATTGAAGACCTCCCTCTTTTTTTAGAACTTCCCTGTAAAAAATATTCGATGAAATGATTCAGTTTTTTTATTAGCAGGTATTGATACAAGTATGGATTTTTTACCTTTTGATCTTATAAAAATTGCTTGGATATGTGTCTTTATTGGAAAGAAGTAGACAAATACTTTAAATATATAAGGATGGATGATGTAGCTATAGTGTTGTTATATTATTGCAATTGGTTAGAATATTAGAGTAAAATCAGCAGACATATATTCAAATCTTCTTTAATCACTGAGATCCATTGAGTAAACAAAGAATCTGTCCAATTCCAACCTGCTTCACAAAGCTGTGGTTATGAGGCTACAATTGGATGAGATGTCAATGAAGATTCTATCACCCAGTCCAAAAGCATCTAAAAAGGTTAAATCATGGCAACTGGACCATGTTTAATAAAGTTTGGTCCAGTTTCCAAAATTGGAGGAGTTGTTTGGCATTTTATAGTCTGGGATGAAGACTGGAGAATGTACAGCAAAGTAATAATCATTGGGTAAAGCAAACAACATTAAAGCCCTGTGTTATCTCACCTCTTCTTGTAGTAGCAGCCTGGTTTCAATTACTTTGCTATGAGGTCACCTTTGCCTATTATCACAGTTAAAGTTAAATGTTATACTCTTACAAAATTTCAGCACCTGCCATCTTAGCATCTAGACAGGCCTTTTATAAGAGAGTGGAGTTCATGGAGAAGAGAAAAGATTATAAAAAGGAAATGAGAACTGCATCAAATAGGAATGAGCACAGAGAGCAGGAACTAGCTTAAATTAATGAACTGTTTCTTGTTGTTTGTAGGAAAAGAATATGCCATCTAGAGTTACGAGGCGAAAATATGACAAGTGAAACCCAAATTGAAATTTAATTTAAACTCCAAGTAAATTGTTTCACTGGAATATACAGAAGTTTAGGAAACTCAAGTAAAACCTTTATCACTGAATATATATGTGGACAGGCAACAACAATAGTAAATAGTAAATATCAAGGTCACTTTTGCATCAAAGGAAGTTTCTATGTAGTTTAACCACAGAATTCTGAGGAAGGAGAGAATCACAGTACTTGAAAAAAAAAGTACTTGAATACATTAATCTGAAGACATGGTCTTACAAGGATGATTATCCACTGAACTTAGCACTACTGGAGCCAATGTACTGAACTGGGGTTCTTTTGGGTGTTGAATGACAAGCCCTTCACTGCTGATCATGCTAGTTAGCCCAGGGATCAGAGAAGAAAAGAGCAAAAATTCTGTGCCTACAAAAATGACAGCAGCACACCAAACTGGGCAAATTGTCCCAAATCTTAACCTAACAATATTGCTGACTATGACAGGCTATTGTGGGGGAAATACTCATTTAAATAAGGAACCAAAGCATTGTTTAATTTATTTAATCAGGCATAAAAGATGCACCACAGTATCTTTTATTGATATGCACACCCATAGTGATCACTGGGTTCCTGGCCAAAAGAATCCAGCTGTGACCCCCAATTAAAGCAAAGTTCAATTATAACCCCCCAGAAATGATACATAGAATGATATAGCTTTTTTTTTCTTTTTATGACTCTGTAATCCTTTAATTTGGGGGTAGAGTCAGTGTGACTAGATGGAGCTCAGCCTTTACTGGTTGGAGCCCTTCCTGATGCCTATGAAGCATTCACAGCATATATATTTTTTCTTTGCACCCTGAGAGAGAAACACCTGCCTCTAAATAGGATTGAACTCTCAACTTTCCAAGTGAGAGGTGACATCTTCATACTAGGCCACCATGGTGCACAGGAATGATAAAGCAATGTAAATCATAAACTATTCTTTACAGCTGGAATCTAGATTTGATAATGCTATGAGATGGCCTCACTGTGGGCTGCTCAAGTACTTCTAAATCCCTTACTACTAATGAGACTCCATCACTGTTCTTCACACACACACACACACACACACACACACACACACACACACACACAGAGAGAGAGAGAGAGAGACAGAGACAGAGACAGAGAGACAGAGAGACAGAGACACAGACAGACAGACAGACAGATACACACACACACACACACACACACACACACACCTCCATACTAATGATAACATGATGTACCATAAACAACAACTTTTCATTGCATCCACTGATTCCTTTCACACCAGAGGAAAGGCAACACTCGCAATTCTCTTATCTATCTGTCTCCAGAGTCATAAGTGGATTTTTGCTTGGTTCCTTTTCTGGGGTCTTTTTTTTTTTTTTGCCATGTGCATATTATTTGCCCTCCATATGATGCCCTCATAGGACTATGATATAGTACAGTCTTTGCATCCTCACAAGGCTACATTAAAAAAAGGAAAGAATTTCATATATATTCAATTAATATGATGTCAAACAGAAGAATCAAGAAAACACAGGGTAAAAGTGCCAGTTCCTATTATACCAGACAAGTTTATGTTCCTTTGAATGTATGATTTAATCAATATAATTTGTTTTGTTCAGAAAAACACGAGGTAGACCGGGTTCCAACAAATAAAGTCTTTATTTCAAAGAGTCAGTAAAAGCGG
>BHFT01032641.1:0-14977 GCA_004320025.1 Laticauda laticaudata | reverse complement strand
AGAGAGGATAAATATAAAAATGTAAAATAGTATAAGATATGGATGAATTACTAAAAGGAGCATGAAATTGAGTTTTGTGTCTGTATAAAGAAATTCAACCCAGGACCATGCTATTTTCAAAAAAGATGTTTTACTTATATTTTGTGTGTGAAAACCCAAATAAAACTTTCTTTAAAAAAGAAAAAAGATGCTTACTATGGTTTTAAATTATAGTAGGGAGCTATCTCCTCTTGAAAGGAAATATAGAAAATCCCTTCTGCAAACTCAATATGCCATCTCCAGCTTGCATCATTATCCTATTTTTGGTTTTCTCTCATCCATCAAAGTTGTTCACTCCCAAATACAATTCCAGATTGTATTAAACCTTGCATATTTTACATAGTTTTACTAGTTACTGATATAGAACAAAATAGAGTACCTTAGAATAGAATACTTGCCTTCATTTGTATAGAATACTTTATTTAAGTGTGGTAAGTAATATAAGGAGCACTTATTAACTGATAAGCTAACAAATACACTAAACCCATTTCATATTTTAACAGCACTGATCCATGAAATGGGACTGAGACTGTATCACCCTCTCTACAAAAGACTAAAAGTTTCTTCAGAACTATTATTTGAGACCTTTTGTCTCCGAATCCATTTTCTTCTTTATCTCCCTCCTATTGTTCTTTTATGGAGGGACATGGTTTCTGGAAAAATAAACTAAACAGCTGGCCTTTTTGTTAATTTGTTTGTTTGTTTGTTTTTGGAAAACTGTCCAAGGATGCTTCTTTCTTTGCAAGCCCCTCTATTGGAAGGGTCTCAATCTTATGTCAGATAAATAAATACAACGAGGAACTGTGAAGTTGCTAACATACATACTAAATAAAACATAACTTGTTTTATTTTCTTTTTGATAGAGGTTGTCACCCACTTTTCATTCAGATCAGAGTCTCAGCCAGCTTCCAAAAAAATTAAATAGGCATGAAAATCAGAGTAATAGGCTTTATGTACATAATTTAAACTAAAGGTAAAATCATTGTGCCTTTATTTTATTTGTTAAAAGCATTTCCCATGTTTCCTCCAGGATTTATTTGTGAATCTCTCTTCATCTAACCCTGTAACAACTAGAGTAGATTGAAATGGGAAAATGTGAAAGTTACACATTTCCATGCCCAAGAACAGATTTGAAATGTCTTAATTCACTTTAATCCTATATTTTATACTATATGTAGTATAGTTAAACTTATAATTTCTTAGTGTACACTTACATTATATACATAATTAGTATGCCTAAGTAGTACACTTACTGATAACTTTTTAGGCAGTGCATAAGTGGCCATTTTATAGGAAGGCCATGCTTTATTGTGAAATAATTTGAGGTAATTACAGTGTTTGCTCCCAATGTTTCATATTGCTACACCAATTAAATATATGCTTTCTTAAAATAAACTTTTTTCCATTCAGCTTTTATGCAGATATTTCTAGTCAAGTGGTCAGAGTTCATGACCTTTAACTCTTCCTGTTCACTGCCTGCATTGTGATTTTTATTTTATTTTTTTGTTGCCAATGGGTGGTCTCCCTAGACAGTGATCCTAGATGTCTGTACCAGATAAGTTCGGCATTCAGCTGGTAGGAGGAACCTGTCATTGACTTCAATGAAAGGTGAAATATGTAGGCAAAGGGCAAATGCTAAGGCTTCTTTATCAGATACTAAGAATGATAACATTTCAAGTATACTGAATTGCTTAGAGACAGCATTATCTCTTCCTATACACACTCTTTATGCTTGAGTTTCCATGTATTGAATTCAAATTAGAGGTAATTTTCTCCCATTTAAGAAATAAACTAAGACCAATCATTATAAAAGTCACATAGATGCCTACAAAGATGCAAGGGTCTATAGGCTTCCATTTCATTACAAAAATAAGGGTGAAATATATTAGATTCACATTGGCAAAGCAATGTCACAAATGTGCATGGCAAACTTAATAATATGATCATAAAAGCCTAGTCCAACACACTGAGAAAAAAAACATCAAGAAATCCAAGAAGAAACCAGCATGATTGCACAAATATCTCTCTGATAAACAGAAAGACAAAAAATGGAAAATACAAAAAATGAACAGAGGGACACATAACTAAGGCAGAATATCAGCAGATAGCCTGGATCTGCAAATATGAAGTCAGGAAAGCAAAGTCTGAGAATAAACAAAGACTTGCAACAAAAGTCAAAGAAAAATATTCAAAAGTATCCTTCAAAATATAAATAACAAGAAAAAAATTAAGGAAATGGTCCACTAAAGAGAAAGATGGCAAGGAAGTAGCATGTATTAGAGAGAAAACAGAATTGTTTAACTAATTCTTTGCATCAGTCTTCATGCAAAAGAAACTGTAGTCCAACCTATCAAAAATATAACTGTAAAAGACAGACTATTAATAAAAATTAAAATAAGAAAATGATAAAGCTAACACCTGTCTGATCTTGATGAATATAAATCACCAGGACTTGATGGAATATCTGAGAACCATTGTACCATATTTTTTTAAAAATCCTAGAGCACCAGGGAACTTCCAGAGGATTGGAAAAGAACTGATGTGGTTCCCATGTTCAAAAAAGGGGGAAAAACAGATCCAGGAAACTACAGATCAATCAGCCTAACATCAATACCTTGGAGATGGGGAGGGAGGGGGATAATTAAAAAAACAGATCTAGACATCTAGAAACAAATACAGTTATGATTAGTATCCAGAATGAGTTCGTTAAAAACAGATCATGCCAAACCCAGCTTCTTTCATTCTTTGGCAAAATGACTAAATTAGTAGACCAGTGCAATGCTGTAGACATAACATATTTAGATTTCAGCAAGGCATTTGACAAAGTAGATCACAATCTACTTCTTGATAAATTAAAAAAAATGTGGGATAGACAGCATCACCACCAGATGATGGTGTAACTGGCAGAAAAACCATACTCAATGAGTAGTGCTTAATGGTACTACATCTACATGGAGGGAAGTAGGATACCACAATATTCTGTCTTCGGCCCAGTTCTCTTCAATATCTTCATAAGTGACTTATGAAGGGAGGTCATGAAATGGAAGGGAGCTCATGAAATGATACTAAGCTGGCAGGAGTAGCAAACAGCCCAGAAGACAAGTTCAGAATCAAAAAAAGATCCTGACAGATTTAAACAATGGGCCCTATCCAACAACATTTAATGTTGAAAAAAGCAAGGTTTTATACCTGTGAAGGAAAAACCAAAGGTACAAGTATAGATTAGGCAAAACCTGGCTCAAAAAATAGTAACAGTGAGAGGGACCTTGGAATCCTAGAGGATGACTACTTAAACATAAGTCAGCAATATGTAGCATCAGCCATAAAATTTAATACAGTCCTTTATTGTATAAACAAAGGCATAGACTCAAAATGACATAAATTGTTGCTACCACTTTATAAAATCTTAGTGAGACCACACCTGGAATACAGCATCTTGTTTTGATCACCACATTACAATAAACATGTTGCAACTTTAGAAAAAGTGCAAAGAAGAGAAACTAGAACATATGAGGAATGGTTATATCTAGAATCAAAAACTACTTGATGGCACATAATCAATCACCTAATTTGTGTGTGATATATCCTCATTATTTTTGCTGAATGCTGATTAAACATCCATAAATCCAAAACTATAGATTGTTTAAAAAAACATTAACACTTTATATAGTATTTAAATAAATTTCCACTTTAATTAGAACTTAAGAGTACCATATGTATCAAATAAATATTGAGCAATATTTTATATAAAAGAGTTATAAAGATTATATTTTGTCCTAAAAAAGATGCATTTCAAAGAAATTATTGCACATATTACCATATGATAAATTTTGTCTCATACAGGTAGTTCTCAATTTACAACAGTTCATTTAATGATCATTCAAAGTTATAACAGCACTGAAAAAAGTAACTTATGATCTTTTTTCAGAGTTACAACTTTGCAGCATCCCCATGATAATTATTATCCTTGCAGCATTCCAGAATCATGTGATCATTTTTTGCAACTTTCTGATATCATTTAGACAACCAGATTCACTTAACAACAAAATTATTAATTTATCAGCTGCAATGATACACTTAAAATCTGTAGCAAATGCAGCAAAATGGAGCAAAATTCAGTTAACAAATGTCTCATTTAACAATAGAAATTTGGGGGTCAACTGTGATTGTAAGTCAATGATTACCTGCATATAACTCTTTTTTCAAAAAAAGCTGATACTGATCATAATCAAACTTTGCTATTTATTAAAGATTGGCTCAGTGATATAATGGCAAGATACCTTTTTGTTCTCCTATAAATTTTTCTCTTTGTTTTTTAATCTTTTCTGTCCTTTAGGCCATTTCTTGACTAGTAACTTATAGCATCTCATAGCATCATCACCCAGCCATTGTTGAAATGATTTAAAGCTTCATTTAATTTATGTTATTTTTGCACAATAGTGATAGGATGATTTTCAAAGATGGAATAACTTGCTAGTGGAGAAATAACCTCAGTCTCAATTTTTCCTTTGTCCCTCTTTTCCTTCATAACATTTGATTAAGCTCATGTCACACTGCACCAACAGATGGAAAGAGGATGTAAAACGGAGAGAAACACTTGCCATCCGTTGCGTTAATGCATGCATCCGTTCTGTACCCACTGCGTCCATTTTTCTTCCTCTCTATCCGTCCAGCATCTGTTGACTGAGGTTCCATCCGCTCAAAAAGTTTTGAGCTGCTCAAAACTTTGTGAGCGGAAAAGTATCCAATGCGTCCATTCTGCATCCGCTATGCATACAGGGAACATCCGTTCTGCATCCGTCATCATCCGTTACGCATCCGCTACAACCGCTAGGCATCCGCTGCGCATCTGTGCAAGTCAAATCCGCTCCAGCAGAAAGCGGACACAGGGAGGAAGCGAAACGACGTAGAACGGATGCGCAGCATTCGTAGCAATGGATGGAAAGGATGAAAGCGGATGCAGCTTGCAAACAAAGCATTTAAAATGGAAAAACCGTTCGCAGAGGGGACCTATCTCGGATATTAAGGATGTCTACAGGATGCCGAGAGGATGCAAAAGGACACATAGGGGAAACCTATATTGCAATAAAAATGGGGAGCAACTCACCTGGATCTCACTTTCAGACCTAGCAGCCCCCGCTGTGCAGACCTCTGCAGCCTTCATCTGCCCTCTTACTCTTCCACAAGCCTCCAGTCATTGTCCACCATGGATCATAACACAGTCCTTTTGGTAGCTACCATCGTTCTGCAACAGTGCAAAGCACATCTACAGGCTCTTTCAACTGTTTCTAGGGAAGAAAAGGTGGCGGCCAAGAAGCATCTGGGTCCGAAGATGGATCGGGAGAAGCAGCAGAGTACGGACTGTACAACAAGCTGATGGGGAGCTGAGGAACGAAGGACCTCGTGCATTCCAGAATTTCATGAGCATGCCTCCAGCCATGTTTGACGAAGTTCTGGAGCGGATGACAGCGACTTTGACCAAGCAGAGCACCAAAGTCCACCCAGCCTGGACCCTGGGCTCAAGGTGGCACTGACTCTGCACCACCTGACCTCAGGGACCACCTACAGGAGCATGCAGTAGGCCTGGAGGGTGCCACACAACACCATCAGCATTGTGGTCAGAGAAGTGGTGCAGGCCATCATCGAAGAATACCTGGAGGAGCTGCCTTCAGTGCCCCTCCCACCGAAGAAGGCTGGAAAAAAGTTGCAGAGCAGTGGTATTCAGAAGTGGAACTTCCCCCAACACCGTTGGAGCCATAGATGCAAGCACGTGGCCTGCCAAGCTCCAGCCAAAGTCGGGGTCCACTTATTTCAACTACAAGGGCTTCTTCAGCATCATGCCTCTTTTGCCATGGTCGATGCTGACTACAAGTTCATGTACACGATGCTTCAGACAACGGGTTCAGCTTAGATGCCAGGTATACAATGCCAATTACCTCAAGGAGGGCTGGAACACAACCTCATCATGGGCTCCCCAGATCCAGACCCCCTGCCCAACGACACACAAGATGTGCCTACTTCATCGTGGGGGATGACGCCTTCTCCCTCAGAACCTACCTCATGAAACCAACACTTCCAGACTCCTCACCCATGAAGAGAGGATCTTCAACTACATGCTGTCCAGGGCAAGGCGAGTGGTGGAGAACGCCTTTGGCATCCTGGCCAACAGGTTCCAGGTACTTCTCACCACCATGCAGCATCGCCAGAGTCCATGAGGAGGATCGTGGAAGCTTCCTGCATCCTGCACAATCTCATGTGCACACCACTACCCAGTCTTGCAGAACAGGCTCATGGACCTCCAACAAGGCAATGGGGACATGGAGCCTGCGTGAATGGAGGCAAGGGCGAAACCTGATAGACACTGAGGATGTGCAAGGCCCCAACAGAAGCCTCACGTGAAGGGGAAGAAGCAGCGCAACCTCCTGAAACACTGGTGCAACTCCCAGCTGGAGCAGTGGAGTGGCAAGACAGGAGATAGATGATTTAATGGATGCTTCCTTCAGCCTGTGTCATCACACTGATCAGATTGGCGCCATGTATGTTAGGTGGGCCTACAATGAACAGGCATTTAATAAAGAGTTGTGTTTATGTTGACATGTGTGGATGAATGATTACATTATTATTGATAATAAAGGGCCGTGGGTGTGGCACTCTGGGAGGTGACCATACAGTCCCACTATGCTTGCACTAGAGGTTTATCTATCCACAGCTATTACCCATCCCAAAGTATCCCTGTCCATGCCCAAAGGTATCCCTGCCCATCCACTGCTATCTTAACGCATCCACAAGCATGCAAAAGGCTTAAACCATTTCTAAAAGTTTCCACCAAGACTTTATTTACAAAAAATAAATGAATGCAAGTTTGTGAAGCAAAGATAATCTCTGGCACTCCTCTTGGTCACTCGGAGGTGTTGCCCAGTCTCAGGGGTGAAGGTCCAGGTGCTGTGGAGGGGGCTGCTGCTGGAGTGCTGTCTGAAGCGCCACTGGGGTGACTGCGTCCGAGAGGACACAGGGGACGGTGTGTGGAGGAAGCTCTCCAGAAAGGGCTTGTGCCCCATCAGGCCCCCCCCGGTGGCAGGGTTCAGGGAGGGGCAAGGAGCCCACTTGCCACATGGCCGGGGGACCACTTCGGGTGTCAGCCCAGTACCGACGACAGCTGTACTGAGCGCGGCTTGGCTGTGGGGTGTAGGAAGGACAATGTAGTGGGGGTGTCTGGTCTGCAACTGGTGAGGACTGGCATGGGTGGCATCGGTGGCATCGGTGGCAGCAGTGCGTGGGTGGCATCGGTGGCATCAGTGGAACCAGTGGAAATGGTGGCGGTCCGATGAACCTGTGCTTGGACTGGGAAGGGCTGCTGGCTGTGCTGCTGGAACCCTGGTAGCCGTAGCCCTGGTAGGTGAGGGCCTGTGGGAAGCCTTGGAATGGGAGGGACATCACCTGGGGTGGAGGAGAAGACCTGGACTGGGTGCGAGCAGGTTCATCTGGATCTGAGGGTTCTGAAGCAGATCGGTGATCCTGTCCTTCACCACCTGGTACTGGGGTTCCACCAGGTTCACATAAGTGAGGAAGGGCTTGTGGTTGGAGGATGAGGAGTCGGTGTGTACCAGCTGAGAGAGGATATCTATGCTGCTCGTGATGGCTGTCTCTTATCTCCAGCAGGACAGTGTGGCTCTGTCCTCCTGTCTGGCTCTCTGCCTTTCTGTGGAGGTGGAGCTGGGGGTGGATGTGGGTTGGACTGTGGGAGAAGTGCCGTCTCCTTTCTCCCACTGTGCCAGGGAGTCCTCCACGCGCTCCACCATGATTAGAACAGCTGTCAGGGAGGTTCTCTGTCATAGCACCCTCCACAGACACCTGCCTGGAGACAGGAGCTGACTCTCTGGCCGGAAGAGGACTGGCTCTCAGCAGGCTGCCTGAGAGAGAGGGTTGTGAGAGGGGCTACTCCTCCGTGGCAGATCTCACCCTCCAGGAAGTTGCACTTGGCCATGACGTAGGCTCTCTGTCCGTCAGCTTGACTGCGGCCTGGCCAGATTTCTTGAGGTGCAGCTTCCCGTACCAGGTGTGCATGTGGTTCCAACAGCCGAGGAGCCACTCCAAAAGTGTAGCCCAGGCTCTCCGCCTTCTCTCTCCCAAGCAGCCTGCTTCCTTTTGGTGTCCCTATAGAGCCTGTGTCCCTTCCGCCATAGATAGTCATTTCTCTCTCAGCAACTCCAGCACCTCATCCTCATGTTCCTCCTCGAATTTTGTATTGCCTCCTCTCCCGTTCTCGCATATGCCTCTTCCTCTCTTTGGCAGGACCACATGGGCCCTCATCAGAGGGGCTTCCAGGTTGTAGGGGCTTGCTCGTCCCACACACCAGCAGCAGCAGACCAGCAGGACCAGCAGCAGCAACCACAGTAAGCAGATCAGCAGCAGCAGAGTAAGCACCAGCAGCGCCAGCAGCACCAGCAGGAACCAGGATCAGCAGCAGCAGAGTAAGCACCGCCAGCACCAGCAGCACCAGCAGTCCCAGCAGGACCAGGAGCATGAGGAGGACCAGGAGCACCAAGCAGGACCAGGCAGCACCAGCAGGACCAGGGACACCAGCACGATCAGCAGGACGAGGAGCAGCTTCAGCAGAGTAAGCACCAGCAGAAGCACCACCACCAGAAGCCACGATCAGCAGAGTAAGCACCAGCAGAAGCACACCACCAGAAGCAGCTTCAGCAGAAGTAAGCATGAGCAGAAGCACCACCGCCATAAGCAGCATCATCAGCTCCTCCAGAAGCAGAAGCAGCAGAAGCCCCAGCCCCAGAAGAGCGAGCCCGTGCTGCAGAAGCCCCAGCAGAAGCAGAGTGAGGGCCAGCGGGTGGGAGGGTGCCCTTTCCCTCGTTGCCAGGGCTGGCAAGCAGATGGCTGAGGCTTTCTCTTCTTCCCCATGGTTGTGGGGTTGCTGGCTGGCAAGCAGCAGGCTGGCCAGCGCAGGCAGCGCAAGGCTGGCAGCAGGCAGGCTGGCTGGCAAGCAAGGCTGGCTGGCTGGCAGGCAGGGCAGGCAGGCTGGCAGGCAGGCAGGCAGGCAGGCAGGCAGGCAGGCAGGCTGGCTGGCAGGCAGGCTGGCAGGCAGTCCATGTGTCTGGAAGCAGGTCTTTCCTCTAAATGTTGACCTGCTTGGGAGCTGCTTCCTTTATATCCGCGGGGCTGATGCAATGCATCCTCCCCGCATGCGCAGTGAACGCTAGGCATCCACTAGGCTTCCGTAGGCATCCGCTAGGCTTCCGCTGTGCATCCGATTCATCCGCTCAGCATCCGCTGTGCATCTGCTTCATCCGCTCGGTGTCCGCTCTGCATCCGCTCTTTCCGTTCTGCGTCCGCTTTGCTGCCATCCGCTCTCATCCGCTTCCATCCGCTAGGCTTCCTTGGAGCATCCGCTTTCCATCCGCCCTGCGTCTTCCCCCCGTCCGTTCCTTTCCGTGTTGTCCACTCTGGTTATGCAAAATTTTGCCCCTTTTGAGAGCGGATAACAACGGATGGAACATTTTTCTCATCCTCTGTGTCCTTTTTACAAATATTTTGCATCCGTCGGCCAGTGTGACAGGGCCTTTACATGCGCTTGAGATATTTCAACAGAATTGTTGAAGCATATGAGTGGCAACATGCTCCAAACATTTACTTACTTTGGAGGCCTATGATATCAGCATGGTAGATCCACAAAAAGAGAAAAAGAGACAGAAAAAGAGACATACAGAGACAGTCAAAACTGCATGAACATATCCTATAAAATTTAAACAATAAAAATGTATATGCAGTGACACATTATATTTATAATTTATCTATTATTTGTTTTTAAATTTATATGCTTCTCATGTCATTATCAAATGACTCTAATAACTCTATAGCTGTTTTCCTATATAACTTTAAGCACAAAACCTGCATGCTGGTTTGATATTCCAAAAAGGTTTATTTATGTCCTTATATTGATATAGCTGCTCATCTCACAAAAAAAGCAATTCTTGGTAGTAGACAATATGCGGCATACAGTATATGACTTACAGCATATAACACCTCTCCAAAAATATTTTTTTCTTTACTTTTCCATTTCCACACATACAAAATATCAATATCTTCATGAATCATAGCAAATTACTTGTCAAATGACCAACTGAAGACTGAAATGACTGAATCAAGAGTTAAAATTGGTTAAAAGTATGCAAGTAACTTTTAAAATAAAATCACTCCAAACTAAACTAATGCCCATGTTCAAGTCCCATCCAGCTAGCCTACGAAGAGGAAGATTTCATGTAAGTGAAATGATGAATTATATATAGAGATCTGCAACCTCATTTTTTCATTAATAGCAGTTGCTATACATGTGGGTGCATAAAGGAATCTAAAACTTAAAATCATTTCTGCATCTACTTCAACTGTTTGTTTTAATGGAAACAATTTAATAAAGATCAAAATCAGGGTGTAGTGGAGCAATATTTTGTTGATTAATTTATATTTGCTCTCATAGTTGATTTGATTGTTCTGTCTTCATTTATTTTCACCAACCATATGATTTTAGCTTATACAGTCAAAGCACAAATTGCTAATTTTAAAAGAAACAATAGAGAGATCTGAGCTTTCCAGAAACTGAGATGGGGTTGAAAACATACAAAAGGGCAATTAAGTAAACAGCTACTCTGTGCTTCTCAAGAATGAAAATGAAGGATGAGACTGAAAAAGCAGTTTAAGGCCCTGTCACATTGGCCGATGGATGCAAAACGTTTGTAAAAAGGACACAGCAGACGAGAAAATGTTCCATCCGTTGTTAGTTACCACTCATCATAAAAGTGCCAAACAAAATTTGCATAATGCAGAGTGGCAACACAATGGAAAAGTGGAACGGAATGGGGTGCAGGATTGTAGAGGGATTGGTGAAACCTGGATTATGCTCTCCAGATGTGAAGCCAGCGGAGATGGAAGCGAAGATGGGAGCGAGGAAGGCACAGTCGTTCAGAGCGAAGACGGCTATTCTGCGGGGAGGAGCACAGCGAAGGCAGACCGCGCAGAGAAAGAGCGATGCCATGAGCGGAATGAATGCAGACGGAATGCGAGCGGATGAAGCAAGATGCAGAGCGAAGCCTTAGCGGAAGCCTAAGATCGGAGCCTAGAAGATGCCTAGCGGAGTACAGTGTTTCACTAGCGAGATGAAAGCTGCGCATAATTTGCTCGCGGAAGGTGACATTGCAATTGGCGTCAGCCCGCGCGGATATAGAAGGGAAGCAGGGCTCGCAGCAGTCACCATTTCAGAAGAAAGACCTGCTGCCAGACACAGCTCCAGCCAGCCAGCCACCAGCCAGCCAGGGCCAGCTGGCCAGCCAAAACATGCGGGAAGAAGAGACAAACCTCTGCCATCTGCTGCCAGCCCTGGCACACGGTGACAGGGCTACCATCCCACCCCCTGCCGTAACTCTTCTTCTGCTGGGGCTTCTGCTGTGGGGCTGACTTCTTCTGGTGCTCGGAGCTGTCTTGCTGGCGCTGCGCTCCCTTGGAGGCTTGCTAGGTGCTTCTGCTGGGTGCTTACTCTGCTTGGTGGCTGCTCCTGGTGCTGGGCTTCTGCTGGTGCTTACTCTGCGGCGCTCTGCTGCCTGTGTCCTGCCTCGCTGCTTCTCTGCTGGTGCTTACTGCTGTCTGGCGTTGCGTCTGCTGGTCCTGGCTGGGCTCCTGGTGCTCTTGGTGGCTCCTGGTCCTGCTGGTGCTCCCGGTTCTTGCTGGCCGCTCGCTGGTGTTGGCTGCGGCCACTGCGGGTGCTTTACTCGCCTGCTGCTCGAGTTCCTGGTCCCGCTGGACTGCTGACTGCTGCTCCAGGTGGCTTACTCTGCTGGTGCTGCCTCCTGGTCCCTGCTGGTGCTGGCTGGTTCCTGCTGCGTTCCTGCTGGTCCTGCTTTTGCTGCTACTGCGTTGTTGTTTGTGCTGCTGCTGCTGCCTGGTGGTGTGGAGGAGCAGACCCTACAACCTCAAAGCCCCTCTGGATGGAGGGCCCATATGGCCCTGCCAGAGGGAGGAAGAGGCAGACGCATGAACGGGAGAGGAGGCAATACTCAATCGAAGAGAAACATGAGGATGAGGTGCTGGAATGGCTGAGGGAGAACGCGTATCTTGGCGGAAAAAGGGACACAGGCTCTATCAAGACACCAAAAAGGAAGAGGCTGCTTGGAGAGAGAAGGCGGAGAAGCCGGGCTACACTTTGGAGGTGCCCCTCGGTTGTTTGGAAGCAACAGCACACCTGGTACGGGAAGCTGCACCCTCAAAAATCTGGCCAGGCCACGGTCAAAGCCTGAATGGACCAAGAAGACCTACATGAATGGCCAAAGTGCAGCTTCTTGGAGGTTGAGATCCGCCACGAGGAGCAGCCCCTCTCACAACCCTTTCTCTCAGGCAGCCTGCTGAGAGCCAGTCCTTCTTCTGGCAAAAGAGTCAGCTCTGTGTCCATGGCCGCTATCTGTGGAGCGTGCCACGACAGTGGACCCACCCGACAGCTGTAACTACCCGTGGCGGAACGCGGGAGGCACCTGATGCAGTGGGGAAGCAAGGAGAGGGCAACTTCCACCAACAGGCCACCCGCATCTCCACCCGCCAGCTCCACCTCTGCGGAAGCAGGCAGAGACCAGACCGAGGCCAGAGCCACACTGTCCCTGCTGGAGATCAGGGACATCACCCAGAAAGAGCGTAGTACTACTCCTCCTTCTCAGCTGGTACACACCAGACATTCCCATCCTCCAACCACAAGCCCTTCCTCACCTATGTCAACCCAAGACCCTCATCGACCAGTCGGAACCACAGTAACCATGGGGTGGTGAAGGACAGGATCACCATTCTTCTTCACAACCCTCAGAACCCAAGCTGAAACACTGCCTCTCACCCAGTAGGCCTGCCTCCTCCACCCCAGGTGATAGTCACCTGCCCTTCCAAGGCTTTCACAGGCCCTCAACCTAAACCAAGGCACTACAGCTACAAGAGGTCCAGCAGCACAGGCAGACTTTCGCCAGTCCAGGCACAGGTAGATTGAATGCACCGGTGCCACCATGCCACTGATGCCACGCCATGCCAACCGAATGCCAGCCACACCACAGATGCCAGCCACGCCACTGATGCCACCGCATGCCAACAGATGCCACCCCATGCCCACAGATGCCACCCATGTCTCACCTCCCTCAGCTTGCAACCAGACATCCCACCATACTGCTCCTTCCTCCACCTCACAGCCAAGCCCCAGCCTCAGAACATCTGTCATCGTATTGGGGGCTGACACCCCATGTCATGGAGGAAGGGGCTCTCAAACATCACGGGCGCTGAGCCAAGCTGTCTTGAGAGCTTCCTCCACACACGACCGTCCCTGTTGCCTCTCGGGGCCAAGCACCCCATGAGGCCTCAGACCCCAGCAACTCCAGCAGCCAGCCACCTCCACAGCACTGAACCCTTCAACCTGAGACTGGGCAACCTCAGAGTGACCAAGAAGAGTGCCAGAGACTGGGTGATTACCTGTTGGGACTTCTTATTTTTGCTTTGGGCCCACCTTGAACTGTGTGTTAAATCGTCTTTATGCTTATTACAGCATTGTTTATTAAATGAAAGAGATTAATCAATTGAGGCTTCACACACTTGCTTCACTTTGAGTGTTTAGTCAAGTGTAAAGTTCTTGGTGGAAACTTTTAGAATATGGTTTAAGCTCTTTTTGCATGCTTTGTGGGTTATGGGCTAATACAGATGAGCAGGGCATAGGCAAGGGCCTGGGCAGGGGATACCCTTGGGATGGGCGCCATAGCTGTGGGATGGGCAGGGAATATCTTTTGGGATAGGTAAGGACAGCTGTGGGCATTATGATAAAACCTCCAGTGCAATCATAGTAGGACTGTATGTCCACTCTCCCAGTGGCACATCTATGGCCATACCTAGTGGCAGCAAACTATGGCCATTTCGAACATAAACACAACTCTTTATTAAATGCCTCTGTTCATTGTAGGACCACCCAACATGCATGGCAGAATCTTCATCATTGTTATGCGACAGCTCAAGAATGCATCCATTAAGCATCTAATCATCCTGTCTTGCCAAATCCAAACATCTGCTCCAGATTGGGGAGTTGTACCAGTGTCTCAGGAGGTGTGCGCTAATTCTTCCCTCCACGTGAAGCTCTTTTGGGGCCTTGCCACATCAGAGTGTCTACAGGTGTTTCGCCCTATAGTGTGGCTCCAATTCACACAGGGCTCCACTCGTCCCCTAATTGCCTTGTTGAGCGTTCCAGAGCCTGTTCTGCAACAACTGGTAGCGGGTGACGCATGAGAATTGTGCAGCTGATGCAGCTAAGCAGTTAACAGGATGTTCCTCAACGGTCTCTTGGTGCGATTGTCTTGCCATGGTGGTTGAGTTTTTAAAGTCAAACCTTTGAACCTTTTTTTGTTAGGCCAGGAATGCCAAAGCAATTCTCCAACCTATCTTCGCTTTTGGCCCTGGACAGCCTGTAGCTTGAAGATCCTCTTTTCTTTTTCACCCGCGTGAGGCACTTATGTCGATATCTTGTAGGTGGCCTTTTTCATTGTAAGATCAGGTTTCTGAGGGAGAAGGCGGTCATCACCGCCATGATAGAAAGTAGGGCAACATTGCTTGCACTTTCGTTGGGAAACCAGGGGGTATTGCGGATCTGGGAAGCCCCACAAAATGATGAGGTTGCGTTCCAGCCCCCTCCTTTGAGGTGAGTTGGCGCTTTGATATGCCGTTCGGGCAATTTCTGAAAATGAGCCGTTGCTCTGAGCCATTTCGCACTGTATCATGAACTGCTCAGATCAGCAAACTCGACCATGGCGAAGTTAGGAGTGAAGTAACACTGAAGAAGCCCTTGCAAGGTATGCAAATAAGTGGACCCTGACTTGGCTGGAGCTTTGCAGGCCATGTGCTTGCCATCTTACATGGTCGATTCACA